>CM076574.1:756798892-756963236 GCA_034641835.2 Pinus albicaulis | reverse complement strand
ACTCTCGGACGAGAGTTAAAAAAACTCTAGGCCGAGAGTTTTACAACTCTCGTCTGAGAGTTTACCCAAGAGTTTATGTTAATAAAAATCTCGGACAAGAAAATACTTAACACTCGTCCGAGAGTATTTTAACTCTGGTCAAGCCCAATCAAACTCTCGGGCGAAATATTAAAAATATCTCAGACGAGAATTTAAAAAACTCTCAGTTGAGAAATTGAGTTGACAATTTTCTCGGATGAGAAATTAAAAATTTCACCCAAATTCTAGCCATCCACCAAAAAGTGTTTCCCAACTTTGGGATTTCACAGTATTTCATTGTAGATGTGGATTTCTAATCATATTTTATTGCTTGGACTAGATGCATTGATTTCAGTGTAGATGTTGATTTTTAATCTCATTTGATTGCAGGCATTAGATGAATTGATTTCAGTGCATATGTTCTTTTATTTTCTAAAAACTTTCAGTCGAGAAATTGAGTTGACAATTTTCTCAGATGAGAAATTAAAAATTTCACAAATATTCTAGCCATCCGCCAAAAAGTGTTTCCCAACATTGGGATTTCATAGCATGGATTTCATTGTAGATGTGGATTTCTAATCATATTTTATTGCTTGGACTAGATGCATTGATTTCAGTGTAGATGTGGACTTCTAATCTCATTTGATTGCATGCGTTAGATGAATTGATTTTAGTGTATATGTTATTTTCTAATATTATTTTATTTTTTGTATTATATGCATTAGATGTTGTTAATCTTGATCTTGTAGATTATTTTTAAAAAAAATTCAAGATATATTTAGTAATACCTAGAGGGACACTATTAAAAAATAATTACCTGTCAAAATTTTCGATACCTAGAATTAAAATGAAAAATATGTGCAGAATCAATCCTCCTACAAAGTGCATAGTAATCCTTGACAAGATCGTCGTCCTTCTTCATCGCCAACTAATTACTCATAGAAAATTACATATATTCAAATATATTGAGGGTTACATATATTTAAAATTACTAATAGAGTAATTGCATACAATAATGTATTCAAAATATTTATAACAGGATAATGTATATTTATAAATCTCAAAATAAATCAAAATATTCTTGAAGGAGATGAGATAATTGTTTGGAGAAACAAATAATGTAATCATTTTATAAATATGGCCACTCATTAAAAACAAAATAAAAAATACATTATTTCTTGACTTTGCAAAATATACTATAGATAAAAAGAATCATCAAATTATTCTTGAAGGAAATAAATTATTTCAAACATAAACAAAGAAAAAAATTATTTCAAGGGTGATTTTGACAAAGTAAATTATTAAAACTAATCTTCAAGATATATTTTTTAATATTTAGAGGAACACTATTTTGAATTAATTAGTTGTCAAAATTTGTGATACCTAAAATTAAATGAAATAGATGTGCAATATCAATCCTAGTGCAAACTATTGACAAGATTGTCCCCCTTCTTCATCACCAACTAATTAGTATTAAACAATTACATACACATATAAAAATATAGCACAACAACTGTAGCATTCACAAACATTACCATCCAAATCGAGACACATAAACACACAAAACAATCAAAGTATCCAAACACAGACATACAAAACATTCAAGGAAAACAACACATACCAAGATAAATAAGAGAATGATATGCTCATGCCAAGAAATTAAAACATAATGTGAATTTTGAATTTTATGTGAAACATATACATAATAATGATAATCTACAAATGTGACATTATTGCCTCAAATGGAACCAGCTTAGAGCCATCTAACATAGCATATATCATGCTTCGAGGGGGATCAAATCCCTCGAGGTGTAAAACTTTTTTCAAGTTCTACACATCAAAAAGAAGGTTTGCGCCTCAAGGTATTTGATCTCTCTCGGTGCATGATAGATCCGGTGTGGATGGACCTAACTTGGTTATTATTAACTATAAACTAATTATTATTATTAACTATTAATTGACGATTAACATGAAGTTATTGTTAACTATTAACTAATTAATATGAAGGCTGAATATTATTCAATCATCTATCATTAGATTTAAAGGTGCAAAATGATACAAAGTGACATCTAAATGAATCTTTCTAAAAACAAGCCTTAATTAATATAAATATAATAATAATAATAATAAAATATTATGATAAAGTAGAAAATATATTAATATAAATATATAATAGTGAAAGTATGTAAAATCTGAATTATATTAATATATCTACATTTTCCTTGATGAAAAAATGATAAGTACTTTCAATAATGTTTTGCAAAGAAAGAGAAAACATAAAACAGTTAAATAAAGTTATGATTAAGACACTGTTATATAATAATGTTAAAACTTCTCTTAAAAATACAATTATATAGTATTGTCATAATGTTAAAATTACAATTATATTTTTAACGTTATCATTTATCAAATTATATATTTTACCTGAGTTATCCGTGGCTTTGCAACCTTGATAAAGTAAGAAGGTTATTTTAGTGGTCGGGACTAGAGATGGAAAAAAAATTAAGATGGACCCCTCCTTCATGTCCCATCAACTACCCTTTTAAGAGTTGGTATGAGCAGAGTAGGCGACCCCATAGTGGACGTCTCGGCTCTGTTGAGGCACTTGATTAGTGCTATTGTGCGGCTTGCGGTTGTTGCACTTAGCCTAGGTTTATAGTGGCGGCCAATAGGATTTGATCACGGAACATTGAGATAACTCTACGATTGCCGATTACCCTAGATGCAAAAAAAAAAAAAAAAAGAGTTGGTATGAACCGGTATACACATGCATATCTTTATTTTCGATATATTCATAATATTTATGAAAATTGGTTATTACTAATTTATAAATATTATAAAAATAAATAAATAAATGATAATTACTATTTATACAAGGTATTTTGCACGGACTATTTATGAAAGATAAATTATTATAAAAATCGATATAGTAGTGATGAATCGATGGTTATTATTTATTAAGAACATTTTGTTTACCAAAAGTGGAAATTACAAGGTAAAAGTATATATATAGTTTTTTGGGTGATTGAGTTATCCTCAATTTGAATTTTTATATTAAAATTTCACATGATTTTTCTTGAAAAATATATCATTTATATATGAAATAGTGAAACGTTTTAAAAGATAAAATATTAGAATATATTTATTAAAATATTTATATAGTTAAAATGATAATTTATTTTTAAATAAAAATATAATTAAAATTTTAAATATAAATTGTTAGTTAAGAATATATTTGACTTTATATTTTATTAGTAAATTATTTAAAATCATTTTCAAATAATCACATTTCCAATTTAACTATGATAAAAATCAGTTTAAATTTGTCAATTTATTTTCATAAAAAAATATAACTGAAATTTTAAACATGTAGATTTTCAATAAAGTCTTTTTTATTTCAAATAATTTCATCTTAACATGTATCATTTCTACTAAATAAATTAATTAAAAATTGTACACATATATATACCATTTATGTATGCAAATGAGCAATAACATGCCACCACGTCATAGATAATTTTCATCAAACTAAGATCATATACTCAGAACTATTCATATTATTCTGATAGAAATTTTTCATTAAACCAATATCTCCTTAATAAGTTATATATTGTGTTAAATTCTATTACCATTAGATAAATTTTATGCATTTTGTTGTTAATCAATATTGTTTAGATATCTACTTTTAGGTTTCTCCTATTTTCATATTGAAAATAAATATGGTTAGAAAAAAATTTCACTAAATGGGAAATTTAAGTTGGGTGCACTATTCTAAGTGCCTGCACTAAACAGGGCTTCGATCTCGTTCTCGATTATGTTGTCAAAATTTAAGACAAGGGCCTCGTCTATCTCCAAGTCTAAATCGTGTAGACTTTAAGTCCACCACATGGGCTAATAAATATCATTGGTAAGTATATATCTCCATGTGTATATTAGCATTTGCACCAAGAGGTGCAAAGACACATCGATAGTGTTTTGGGGTTTGAGGACAGTGGTTTTGTTTTTTTTTGTTGCAAAAGGTGCAAGATGGAAAAAAATTCTTGGGAATGTTAGTGGAAGCAGTATATGTTGACTTGACAAGGAATCCATATGTGTCATGATGTAACATAAAAGTGGCATGCTAGAGGCATTAAAGGTTTTATCACGTTGACACATTGAAGATAACAGTAGATTTGGAATTGAATTAATGAGATTTGGTTGCAAAATTGATGTTCCCTTACATTCAGAGGAATTTCAGTCACAACACCACATCATAGTCCATAGGACCTTTATGTAGGAAACTAGATGAAAGGAAAATTTATAGACAACCAATAGGTAACCAACAAGTAACCGTAAAACCATTAAATGTTGTCGTTTTTGAAAAAAGGAATTCATCATTTTAAGTTTGCTTCTACAGTTTCAGCAAAGCCTAAGGCTCCAATTCCCAGAATACGAAAAAAATAAATGATAAAATCAAAAATAACAAATCTCTAAATAACAAATCAGTTAGTGTGGATAACTGCTATGAAAAATACATAATAATGTGTTGAGGATTCAACTTATAGAGACATATTCCATTAGATGTTTTTAGCGCACCATATGCTAAAAATGGCCATCAAATTCTGGAATTTTTGCCAAACTATAAGCGATAAGCATGTGATGAAGATTCAAATTATAGAGACATATTCCACAAAATGATTATCTGTGACTGTGACAACTTTTCAAGTTTAAGGTGAGAAAATATTTTAAATGTTAATGGAAATATAAAATTTACAAGGTATTCAAGATGCTCAAGTCTTTGAATGGTGGATCTATAACAGGACCATGGTTTTTGTTGCTTTGATTTTGGACAACATGGGAAGAACCCTTGCACTAATTGCAATGGCTTGTTGTTTCTTTTGTTGGAAAACATAGGAACAACGCTTGCACTCATTGTTATGGATTCTTCCAGAGGAGGTTGTTGGGGTGTCATTGTGGATCAACATCTCACTACAGTTCCACATATTTGCTCTTGTTGGGAGTTCAAAGTGTAAGTGTGTCACAGGGGCTTCATAGGGAAGCAATACCATACCACGTGGGTTCATATTGGGGTATATATATTGAGGAAAAAATAGCATAATATATTGGGGGATATATAGGGGGTAAAGGGTTTTTATATTGGAAGGTATAAAAAATTAAGCTCAAAGTTAATGAAAATATATAAAGGGGTATAAAAAAATTTAATGCAAAAATGGATTCCTACAATATCTAATGGAAGTAGGGGTTTTTTAAATTGGGAAGGTGTATTTGGTTTGTATTGGTAGGGGGTTAAATAATTTTATTTTTAGGGGTATTTTCCAATATGTAGTCGAATTAAGGATATTGTTTAATATGTAACGAACGCACATGATAGGTCAGATGTTCATTAAATGAAGCCCCCATTAAGTGTGTAAATCAGAATCAGTTCCTTGTATCACTTGACAACTTAAGTATGCCAAAATCAACATTGTTGTGTAGATGGGTCTTGAGAATGTTGTTAAAATATGCATAGTAACCCCAACATCAGTAGGTTAAAAAATATAACAATATAAAGTGGGAATTTTATCTTCAGTAACACCAAAGCATTTGCAATTCTTAGATAGTGTACATGCAGTGGAAAATGAAGGCATAGCAGAATTTGAACCAGTTCAAATGCAAACTATGGAAAAGAAATTAAAATAAAAAAAATAAAACTTCCATACAAACACGCTAAATAGAAAGCTCACAAATGCAAATTAATGGATTAGATCAACTTGTTTCTTGCTATTTATAGTTTATCATTTCATGAAATGCATTTCCTATTTTTTTATGTTTCTCATTTCCAGAAACATGTTCCTTGCTACATAAATTTCCATTGTTCAGAGAACATGAGAGAAACTTAAACAATCAAGTGCATAATGCATTGCAGATCATGATCCTAGGGTCAAGTGAGTGATGAAAAATTCGTAAAGAGCTCGTGTCTAAAGGAATGTAGAATATGTGGTGTAAATGTTTCAAAAACCATGAAAAAAATGGTGAATTGTTGATTTCCCAGAAAATCAACACGCAAATGAGATAGTTCCCAAAATAGTATGTTGTTATGACAGAAACCACATTTTTCTTGAAAAAAAAATGGTAGCAGTAGAATAAATCTTCTATAAACCATAGAAAATTGATTCACTTTGTTAATTAAATTTAGCAATATATGCAGTTCAGTCTTTTTATATGCATTTTGGATAGAAAACAATGTTTTATTATTATTAATAGTTTATTTCCATGTTTGTAGATACCTTTTCTTTAAAATATGGGTAGATAGTCAAATATGTAGTCTTGATGTCAAGTAATTTACATCATATTACAGTTGTAATATTGTTCAAGTATCCTTGTGTTGATTTTTGTGCCTTTCTGGCTTATAAGAGGTCATAATGTGCATGATAGTCAAATATGTAGTCTTGATGTCAAGTAATTCACATCATAATAGAGTTGTAAGATTATTCAAGTAGCGTTGTGTTGATTTGTGTGCCTTATTGGCATGGAAGAGGTAATGTTGTGTAGGTCCTTTTCAAAATGAAAGCTTATAATTTTCCTTAGATTCACAGAGGTGGGGATGGAGGACACAACATTACTATTTTATACTTTTTGTGATGCACCGACATGGTAAAGGATAATTTCAAATTTTAATTTTTCACAAGAAAGTAGGCATTTCCAAGCTGACAAGTTTCCTTGGACTCACAAGTGTAGGGATCCAAGGAATGTTGTATCCTTGAGTTTTTTTTAACCTGTGAACCTTTTAAGGGTAAAGGCCATTCCTTGGGTTCTTTATATTTTTTATTTTCTCTGAGATTATGGAAATTTTCGCTACTTTTTTCAATGTCAAATCATTCGAAATATTCCACATTTACTACATTTATATATTATACAACCTTTCATAATGCATTAGATTCAATATCCTTTTTATTTAAAATAGCGGAGTGGATTGAACTCAATAGGTTAAATTCAAATGTGGACCAATTAATTTCAAATATCTTTGACATTTTCTAGGAAATACTGAGATTGATAAAATTCACTAACCATAGATGGAGAATGATCAATTGTAGAGACAAAAGACCAAGCACCTGAATTATTTCCCCAAATTTTCAACTATGATAATTTAAAGGATTAAATGCCATTTCAACATCGACCTGTCACTTCTACCACCTTGAATGAAACTGCAGGTTTCAAATGCTGAAAAGGACAATACCCAAGGAAAACTCTCCATGACTTTGAAATCACTATAAACTATCGATAATGAAAATTCTTAGATTAAATCCTCCACTACAAAACAACAATAGAGAAAGAGCCTCCATGGACCAGCTCCACTGAGCACCCCAACTCATTTCTGCGCAACACCCATGCAAAATATCCATTGCTTTTAAATCGCTAGAAACCAAAAATAATGATAACACCCCAGTAAAACTCTCCATTGAAAAGCTATGGAAGCGGAAAAGCCTATAGACCAAATATTTAGACAAATTATTCTAACACATGGCATATGTTGAGTGTGTAGATTGGATTGAACATAAGAGATGTTAAATGAAGTGTCAAGGGTGTTTGTTCTCAATGTGTGAAATTTATTGTGCATATCAAGCCTGTCATAAACTTTGAGCACCTTCAAGGATACAAGAATTTTATAAATTTTATTCCAGGAAACCATACATACAAGTTAACTCACACAGAAAAGGCACACTCTTACATCCTCTTTTTCATGATATCAAGTGGCAGAGAGATATGCATTCTATCAATGAATGAATTGACATGTAAATAATCATTGACCAAGGAAACAACGAAGCCTCCTAAAAAAAAATTAATGTCCATGGTATTCCAGTATCTTCCTTTGGCCAGCTATCCTATAAGCCTTCTAGAGTTTGCTACCCATCATTCCATTGTTGAGAATCTTCATTCAATTTTTCGTAGTAATTAAGGTGAACTAATTTTAGCGAATGAAAAACCTATCAAACATGTTTTTTGTTTTCTATTTTAGAGAAAGAAATTTCCTTGAACCAGTAAAGAAAGGTGCTTAGAACGGGCATGGAACTTGGCAAACATATTAGTAAAATATAATTGAAATGATACAATATCTAATGTGAGGAATGGAAGAGCAGATCAGATTGAAAACCCCAAGAAGTAACATATATGTTAGTCATAAGTAAAAAAAATTACCTATACTACAATGATATATGCAATAATCCTAGTACTTGCAAAAGATGGAATCCATGAAATCTGGTGATGAAATCCTAAACTTTAAATAGAACTATTTGGAGCCTCTTTTTTTGGACCAAATCATTTCAAATATATTTCATAGTTGCTAGGAAATACTGAGATTTACCATTTCCAAAACCTTGACCCATTTAATCTTCCATAACCAGTGGCATTTAATACTACTTTCAGAAATAAATATTAAGATCAAACAATTTCTAAAAAGGGTATCCGTGGTTCTGCTAGTCCCAACAATTTTTTGGCCATGATGGGTTTTTGGATAAGGAGATGAGTGTGTGGCTTTTGTTCTCTAATGTGTGGCCTTGGTTATCTGGATGGCCTTTCCATTTTTAGATAATAGGAGGAATTTCTTAATAATGCAGTTGATGAGATTAATGGAGGTGAAATGGATCCTTACTGTAGGAAAAAATGAATAAGAGTGTCATGATATTACCTATTGATGTGATTGTCTTCATATGTTTTGATCATGGAATTCTTGGCACAGAGAAAATTGAGTTCCCTTATTATACATTTTTGCAACATATGAAATAAAAGGTAGGATTTTTGTAGCACTTCTTCAGACTTGTTATGATGTCCCAAACCAAATCAGAACTGGCCTAAAAAGCATCAGAGCTACAATCCAACTCTAAAATATAATGCCTCAGTAAGTGGAGATGAGTTGGAGAATAATAAAGCTTATGTATATGTGTAGCTTTGAATTAGAGTTTTGATGGGGTTGATATAAAATATGAGCTTGGATTCACTTTCACAACTTTCCTATTGATTGTATTAATTGATCTGTTCTTGATCTTTCCTGGTTGTGCTCCATTGTATCTTAATAGTGATACCAATGAAGTTGTGGTTTATTACAATGTTTTCTCACAATATTTTAATAGTTTTAAATATATATACATATGTTCAAATATACCTATCATATGAGGATTGTAAGCCTATGCCTGAAAGAATAGTTAAGAGGTCTGAAACAACAAGGAAATGATTGAAAACCGAATCAGATACAAGAAAGGAACATGTAACAACACTATAATGAAATTGCAATCAACATGTAACAATACTATTGGAAAGAGTATTTAATTGAAATGAATCTAAAACCAGTTAGAGAGAAGAAAGTATCATAGCTAAAACTTTGAAGACAGTAGGCCTAATCAAATTGAAAGAATTTATGACTTTATTTTGAGATTAAAAAAAGGAATTATTATCCATTAATAAGATTACAAATCTTATATAAGTTGTTTTTTTGGTTCCTGATACATTTGGTTTACATGTACTGAAAGAGAGGAGGGCGTGCAAGAAAAATTGCATCAATGTTGGTGACGAAATAGATGCAAACAAAAGTGCAATATTTTGTGTCCACGACTATCAAAAAATTTCGATGGAACAAATTTGAGGGAGGTTTGAGTATTTTACATTGGATTTGAATAAATGGTATTGGACGAGAAACTCTTCATATATATAGTGTGAGCAACGGAAATGACAACACCATTTTGTATCTACAAAAATACCAAGATGAGAATTGTGGGACTGCCAATCCATCTAAAACATTATTACATTATCTCTTTCATGAATATGTATAAGGCATTGCAAGAAGGCCTTCAGCTTACAAAGAAGGTCAATAGTTGGTTGTAGACAATCGAGAAGGAAGACCAAACGGGGAAGGTGTCTGGCCTTTATGTCAAGAAGAGAAATTTTTTGGGCATGTATCTCTTTATAGTATCCATATAGTAGGGAAAGGTACTCGGTATCCATATTGATAGTCTAAAAAAGGGGAAAAACAAGAGTTTTTGAATTAGTTGAATTCCATAAATGGAAATCATAACTTTCTTAGTATATGTAAAGGAAAGTGTAACGCATTGATCAAATGCAAAATGTACTACAACGATAGCAAGTTGTGGAGGATGAATATATTATTTATTTGAGAAAGAGAAAACATATTGAAATTTCAAGTGAGATTTGCAACAAATATTTGTAAAAGAATGCAATTATATTGAAATTGAGTTGAAACTATACTTACTGAAAGTGAATCAAAAGGGGCTAGATGCAACGATCACACTGTAGCTAGCTATAAAGACTTTGATGTTAACAAGGACTACTTTTGTTTCTGAAATTTTATGTAAGCATTGTCTTGCATGTGGGAGTAGTGGCCAAAGGGAAATGGTGGACAGATGTGAAGGTCGACCATGGTTCTAACTCTGGAGATGGCACTGAATGTTAAGACTTGGCATTTTGTGTTGCCAATATACATTGTCGCCTTTGATAATGTCATGCCTCGTGATTTATGTATTGTTAATCCACATGCAATTCAAAGGGGAATTTTCCTACGAGAGCCTGGTGTTATTGGGTGAAGTGGAACATAATATTGGTTAAAGGCATCCCATGATGGCCCTTTTTATTGGAATAATTCAACAACAACAAAAGATGGCAACTCATGGGGTTTTGTTCCAGGTCCATAGAACACGGAGACTACTTTTCCAAGTGCTCCATTAACAAGGCCTAATTCAACCCACAAGTTGCATGTGAGGAAAACCTATTACTCATTTCAAATAAAAAAATTTGAATCCAACTATTCATCTTCTTCATGTGTACCAATAGGATGGTGGTTCCTTTTCTCTGCGTAGCATCGTGCAATTGGCATGTTCAAATTTTTGAGAATTTGTTTGTTATGCAATGTAACAACTAGTTTGGTTGGATACAGGTGCATTGTGTTGTCAAATTCTTATTGCTCATTGATTGAAAAAAAGGAATTTCCCTTCACATGAGAAATTTCCAGTCCTCCATAGTAGGTGTTGCATTCCTAATATTCGTGAGAAATAGGCGGAATGCAACTTGAAAAAGTTTGATCCCCTGTGGACTAAATATGGTAGATAGTGTGACGACTATGTCAAATTTGCACCAAAGGGAATTATCCCGTGAAGTGTCAACATACATGGAGATGCCCTTTAAAGGAGGTAGTTGGACATGATCACCAAGAAGTATGATGGGTCTATTGTCGAAATGCACATTCTAATATGAAGGGAATACCTCCCTTAAGAGTTTGTCTATGTATGAAATATTTTTAGGCCCAATGAAGCTCTTCTCATCGATTAAAATGTATTTTACATGAAGAAGTTTCTCTTGGAGATGTAGAAGTGGTTTTCCCTTAAGAGGATGCATTGAAAATAAAGGAATGCGGAGGGACGAATTTATTGTAAGTGCCTTTGTGTTAAATTATACAACGGTCGTTTGCAGTGAGTAGGAGCAATGGGCTTGTATTGGGATCAGCTTCGGAAAGGAAAGTATATTTGAGGAAATCAATTAAGTGAGACTTCCCCGTGCCAGCAGTACCTTGGATGAGCCTTCTAAGTGACGGAATGCAGGAAGTGGTCCTAAAGTGGGTGAGGACAATGTTGAAAGCAACTTCTCGGGTGGGCGATATTGATGCAAGGGAGAAGAGAATTGGAGAGGGGCTAGAATGGATTTTGGTAGATGAGCAACTAATGTCTATTAAGCCTATGGTTTTTTCTTGAAAAGTGGAAGGGATAGTAGTATGGGCCCAGTTTTGGTTTGATTCAAAGTCGTAATGACCAAGAATATCAAGTTCATCAACTTCCATTTTGTTTCTAGGGTGTAGATGAGAAAGGAATTTAAATTCATCCATGTCTACAAATTCAGGGGGGTGGGGCATAGCATTAGTTGAGGTGTCATCAAAGAAATGGAAAAGGGGGTCTACAGGGCCACAATGAACATGCCATGCAACATATGCATTTTTTTGTTCCCAATTTGAAATGGTTTATTCATCAGTGGAGCCAATGTCCAATGGGAGTGTGTGAAAAATGAAGTATAGAAGTAGTTCACTCCAACATAAATAAGCATAACACATATCAATAGGAGAAGGGATTGAGTTATAGAAGGGTAGGACATGAAAAATCTTGGAAGGGTTTATGTGTTTCCATTGGTTTTGTTTTCGGTGAGTAGAGAAGGACCAATAACATACAGCTTCAAGAAGAGTTAGTGTTTCAAGTGATGGAGGCCTATCCATGTATGCTACTATTAGGTCCCTATAAAACTAGTGTACCCCTGTATTTTTATTGTTAGTGTAACCCCCTTATTGTTATTATTGTGCCTATGTAGACCCCATATTTCTATTGTTGTGCCCCATATAATCCCACTATTTTCATTTTTGTGCCCTTACATTATTATTGTTATGTCAACTCTGATTATATTGTGACACCTTAGACTCCTATATATAAAAAGTAGGTTTCGTCATTTGAATCATCCAATAATTATTCATTTGTGTAATGTAAAATAGGTTTCCCCCTTGAAGTGGATAATTTTTAAGTCATTGATCTATATTTTCTTCTATTTTGTGAGTTGGTTGCATAACATTTAATATCTAAGCTTTGGATTCTAAGGTTTCGTTGCTTCAAATAGACCATTGTGGAATTTTCACTATAACTTTTTTCTACGAAGCTTAATAATCTAAAATTGCAACCACGTAGAGCTGGAATATTGGTGAACTTTGTGCCAGAATTTCAGATCTTGTTTCACTATGTTTTCGGAAATATGAAATTTCCTATTAAAATTTCAAGAAATTTTTTTGAATTCCAATGGGTGGTGTTGATGTTGTACTAGGAGTCCAATGGTTACAATATTTGGCTACGATAGCTTTTAATTTTCAAGTACTTTTCTTGAATTTTTTTTCAGAAGGAAAGGAAGTTGAATTAAGGGGTATCACAAGGATATAAGGAAATATAATCAACTCTAATGGCATGAAAAAACTTCAAAAGAAATAATAATGAGGCGTAATTGAAAAATTATGCTCACTAGGGGTTCAAACATCAAAATCATATATTTATTGGACAATCATTCCAAGGTATTTGAGACTTCCAAAGGCATCCCACCTATCGGCGTGATCATGATCATGCTATTCATTTGATTCTAGGAAGTGTTCCTCCAAACATCATGCCTTACAGATATCCATATTCCCAAAAGATTGAAAATTAATGTATGGTTTCATAAATTTATTGAGTCTGCTCCAATATTATTGGTGCACAAGAAGGATGTATCATGGTGCATGTGTCCAAATTATACAGAGCTCATCAAGCTCACTATTAAATATAAATTTCCCATTCATTTTATTGATGAATTATTGGATGAATTACATGCAGCAATTTACTTCACCGAGTTTGATCTTCATTCAGGATATCATCAAATTAGAAACAAGACTAAAGACATTCCAAAAACAGCTTTTAAAACTCATGAGGGTCATTATGAATTTTTGGTTATTCCTTTTGGCCTTACCAATGCACCTTCTACATTTCAAGGTTAGATGAATTCCATTTTGAAACCCTTCCTTAGAAAACTTGTGTTAGTATTTTTTAATGATATACTAGCCTACAACGAGTCTTGGAATGGTCATGTTCAACATGTTGATAAGGTGTTCAAACTATTGGAGGAGAAACAATTATATTCAAAAACATCCAAATGTTTATTTGGAGTACTAGAGGTGGAATATCTAGGTCTCTCATGAGGGTGTTAAGGTAGACCCTACAAAATTAAAGCCATTAAGGAATGGAAAATCCCAACAACCATAAAGCATATACGAGGATTTCTTGGGCTGACAAGGTATTATCACAAGTTTTTTAATAATTATGGGAGAATAGTAACACATCTAACAACATTACTGAAGAAAGATGCATTTTCTTGGACTCCAGAAGAAACTAAGGCCTTCAAACATATTAAAGAAGAAATGTGCCACGCACCAATATTAGATACACCACACTTCACAAAAACCTTTATTTTGGAATGTGATGCCTCAGGAAATAGAATTGATGTTGTATTAGTGCAAGAAGGAAGACCCATTTCTTTTGAAAGTCATCCAATCAAAGGAACACATTTACACAAATTTATTTATGATAAGGAAATGTTTGCAAAACTACATTCACTAAAGAAATGGCGATCTTACCTAATTAGAAGACACTTCAAGGTAAAAACAGATCAGGATAGTCTTTAAAACTTTTTGGAACAAATATTACCTTCATAAGAGTAGCAAAAATGGGTCACAAAGATGTTAGGTTATGACTTTAAATGGTCTACAAAAAATGGAAGCAAAATGTTGTTGCAGATTCACTCTAAGGAAAGGATGAGGATGTGGAAGTGTTTCTTTGTGCCATTTCTATTATCCAAATGGACTGAATAACCGAATAAATGGATGAGTGGAAGATAAAGAAGAAGTGTGGACAAACACTCATTCAAAAGTTGTAGCAAGATCCCAGTATATATGATACATTTAATTGGAAAAGTGATTCATTATGGTACAAAGGTCACTTATATATTTGTAAGAATTCCCAACTCAAACAAAATATCCTATTGGTATTGCACATCTCTCCCTTAGGATGGTACTCAGGATTTTTAAAAACTTACCACAGGGTCAAGAAGGAATTATTTTGGGATGGACTTGAATCTGATATTCAAAATTTTTTGGCGGAATGTTTGGTTTGCAAACAAAATAAAGTTGAGACAATTAAGACCCTGGGTTTGTTACAATATTTATCCATTCAAAATCAACATTGGGAGGAGGTTTCAATGTATGTTATCATAGGTTTACCCAAGTCCGAAGGAAAAAAGTCATCATCGTGATAGTTGACAGACTTACCAAGTATGAACACTTTTGGGCATTATCTCATCCATTTAAAGACAACACAATTTCTACTGCATTTATGGAAACAATTCAAAAGATACATGGAATTCCAGATATTATTTTAAGAGAGAGAGAGACCCCATTTTTCCAGAAATTTTTTTGACAGAATTATTTTCTTGTCTGGGTACTCAATTAGCTCATATCTCATCTTATCATCATCAAAGTAATGGGAAAATTGAGATAGTGAATAAATGTTTGGAAGGATGTCTTTGCTGCTTTGGATCTAATAAACAAACACAATGGGTCAAGTGGTTACTTATGGTTGAATCATCTATAACACTTCCTTCCATATTGCAGCAAAAATCACCCCATTTATGCCTCTTTATGTATATCTTCCACCTTCCATCACATCATCTTTAAGAGAAAATTATAAGGTTCAAGCAGTGGAAGATCAAATCGAGCATCAACAATAAATTCTCCAACTCTTAAAGCATAACCTCACTTTGGCACAGAATTGAATGAAACAACAAGAATATGAACATCGCATTGAAAGAATTTTTGATGTAGGCAACTGGATATTTTCACGACTACAAACATACAAACAATATTGGACAATCAAAAGCACTAGGGGTTCAAATATCAAAATCATATATTTCTTGAACAATCATTCCAAGGTATTTGAAACTCCCGAAGCCCTCCCACCCATTGGCATGATCATGATCATTCTATTCATTTTATTCCAGGATGTTTTCCTCCAAACATCAGGCCTTACATATATCCATATTCCCAAAAGAGTGAAATTGAATGTATGGTTGCATAAATGCTAGAGGTTGGTATAATTCAACCTAGTAAACGTTCTTTCTATGCTACAGTAGTATTGGTGCACAAGAAGGATGGATCATGGTGCATGTGTCTGGATTATAGGGAGATAAACAAGCTCACTATTAAAGATAAATTTCTCATTCATGTTATTGATGAATTATTGGATGAATTGCATGCAACAATTTACTTCACCACACTAGATCTTCGTCCAGGATATCATCAAATTAGGATGAATACTGAAGACATTTCAAAAACATATTTTAGAACTCATGAGGGTCATTATGAATTTTTGGTCATGCCTTTTTGCCTTACCAATGCACCTTCTACATTTCAAGGTTTGATGAATTCCATTTTCAAACCCTTCCTTAGAAAATTTGTGATAGTATTCTTTAATGATATACTAATCGACAACAAGTCTTGGAAGGATCATGTTCAACATGTTGACATGGTTCTCAACTATTGGAGGAGAAAAAATTATATGAAAAAAATACAAATGTTTATTTTGAGTACAGGAGGTGGAATATCTGGGTCATATCATATCTCATGAGGGTGTTAAGGTAGACCCTAAAAAAAATTGTTACACCAATTTTTGGTCATCTAACCTATTACTATTAGATGGACTAAAGTAAACCATGTAAGACCAATTTTACCATAGTAAAATTGCTGTCACTATGATAAATTTAATAACCCATATTTTATTAAATTATTTCTAGTATAAACAGGAAACCCCATGAGGAATAATTAAATAAATCCTTATTTTTTTTATTTTCCTCTATGGATAATTATCTAAACCCTTGTTTAATTAATATTCATGGTCACATTTAACCCAAAACATGAGAATTAATTAGATAAATCATTATTTATCTTATTATTCTCTAGGAATAATTATTTAAATCATTATTTAATAATATTTCTTGGTAAATTTGACTAAATCATTTATAAATAATTGAATAAATCATTATTTATTTAATTATTCCTTAGCCTCATCCTTGAAATAATAATAAAATCATTTATTTATTTATTATTTCTGAATAAAAGGATTTAACCAATTCTAAATTCATTTTCCCTCCACAAAAAATAATAAAATATTCCAAGTAAGTTGGATCTAGATTTGGTTAATAATATTTTAATTATGCACCAATATCTAGACTAACTCAATATTTTGTTATAAATAGAAGGTTTTTCCATTCATTCACTACCTTTTGTCACCTTTTGATCTGTGTTTTTTGTCTGACTTTGATCCTCCATCATTGTCATATTTTCTCTACTTTTTTGTGAGCTCTCTTTGAGTTCCATTTTGTCTGGGTTTTTTGCACCACCAAGAGAGAGATATCTTGGATCTGAAGTGCTAAGGACATACAAGAACCCATCCCATTGAGGGTGACTGGTAACATATTTTCGTGTTCCCTTCCCAAGTGTCATAATACAAAAAAATCTTTATAAATTCTTGTCTTATCTATTGTATGTATGGAGCAACTTTTGTTTATTTTTGTTCTTTAATGTCTTTAACTCCATAGATCTAGATTTTTCTAGCATTTATTCTGATCACCTATTGTAGATCTAAGGAAATTGACAACCACATTTGATATTAGTTTTGTTTTTTATGCCCAATGTTTGGCCTTGAAATTGTCATTCACTTCCATTACATTTTCACTTATATTTCCATATTATCACCTTCACTCTACCTCCATTTCATTACATTTACATTACCATTACCACTATTGGGTTACATTTATGTTTTTCCAAACTTTGTTAATTCTTAGCATTTTTAAGTGAATTTGTGGTTAAAAATTACAAAATAATGTGCATATGCTTATACCTAACAGGCGGGATGATATTGTTGCCATGTGTAGGTCAAAAGGAAGCTTCTAAAAGACCTTTATGTGTCATCCCAAAACCAAATTCGAATTTGAGTGGAGAAGATCATGGGATCATGAGGATATGTGTCTCATTTCCTATTTGTATTGAAACTCTAAGAAAACATGTGTCTTATCATTTCCTATTTTGATTGTAACTCTAGAGATATGGGGAGAGATTCATGGACTCTCATTAATGAGATAAATTATCATATTTTTGTATAAATAGGGGAAGATTTCTCCTATCAAATCATGTGAAAGGTTGGATAAATTCTCATGTTCTGAAGAAAGAAGAGGGTTTGCATTTGGAGCTTCTCAACTTTCCATTCTCATGCTTTTGGATTGGCCATCTAAAATGTGTGAGATTTACTTATTTTTCTAGATTAAAGTTTATTTTCTTTCTTAGTATTAGTTTTAGAATGATTGTTTAATATTATGTTTTCTAATAGCATCTCAAGAAAGTAGTGCCTTATCTATTTTCCAAAATTGGATTGCTTTGAAGCAATAAGAATTCACAGTTATCTATCTCTCTTTACTATTATGTCATTTACTTTCTTAGATTATAACTATTAATTAATTGTATCAATGGATGTTCCTAAAATCAATTTCAAGATGTTATGTTAATGATCCTAAATTGAATGGTTGAATGTCTAATTCATACAGTGATTGAATTTACTCTGCACGTTGTTATTTTCTTTTTATGAATTTAGAAACTAAGGCATAATTGGCTTCTTACACAGCACTTCAAGAAGGTAGTACTTCATATTGAAATGTTGGAGAAAGTCAAATATACATTAGTTGTTTATTCTTTCACATTTCGCTTTTATATCTTCACTTAGTTGCATTACTGATATTCCTAAATACCATTCCAAGGAGATTGATTTAATCATACTTCATAAATTGGATGATTTAATGTTTGATGAATGAAATTAATGAGTTACCTTCTGCATGACTTATTTTATTTTCTAGATCATTAAGTATAATTGGTTTCTTGACACCATTTCAAGAAGATCATACTTCATAATTGAATGTTGGAGTAATTAAAAATACATTAGATGTTTTTCCTCTACTTACTGTTCTAGGACATTAGAAGTTAAAGTATAGAAAGTTGCTTAATACATCATTTCAAGAAGGTCATACTTCATAATTGAATGCTGGAGTAACTAGAAGTACATTAGTTGATTTCATTTTTTTCCTTTACTTTCAAGCACTGCAATTTCATTCTTAGTTTTAAGACTTAAATCCATGGAATAGGACTAATGATAAGATAAAATAGATGCTTTTTTTTCCAAATTAGGTTCTAATGAGTCAACATTTCTTGGTTGATTTTTCTGTAAATTATATTAACCTAGGAACATTTCATTTTCTTCCTTCTTAAAATTCATTAGATTCATTTGATTATTTTCATAGTTTTTAGATTAACACTTTTTAGACATCAAAGAACAAAACCCCCCAAAACAACATAAAAATACATACAATGAAGTAAGAAGAAGGTTAACTAAGCACATACAGTGCACCACACTTCATCAACTTACTAACCCCGCTTGATAATTTATGTTAGAAATTTAAGACATTAAATTGACTCAACATTTTGGCGTTGTTGCTAGGGAAGTGTAATTAGGAGACCTTATTTCTTACATCTAAAAAAAAAATCATTTAATAATTTCTCATGTATGCTCTCCTCCTATGCTTTGTGTGATCTGGAGGATCGGAAAAATACTTTTTATATTAATAGAAAATAATAATAATAATAATAATAATAATAATAATAAAATATTTAGCTACGAAATGCAATTTTGCAGCGAAGATTTTGTTTTCATCATTTCTTTTGATTTAATTTTACAATAAACTTTAAAATTAAAGAAAAAAAAATTCAATAAATTGTTTTGTTTAGTAAATATATATATATATATATATATATATGGTTTTTAATTTTTGAAAATATAACATATGTAATTTTATTAACAAAACAATTAATTAATTGAAAAAATAATAATTTAACTTGTCAAATTCATCTTTTTTATTAATAAATTTTAATAAAGAAAATTAAAAAATGAAAAATTTCAATAAATTGTTTTGTTTAATGAAATATATATGTATATTTGAAAATATTTGAAAATATAATATATATAATTTTATTAACCAATCATTTAAAAATAAATAAACAAAAATAAAACTTGTCATATTCATTTTCTTTATTAATAAATTTTAATAAAAAAAATTTACAAAATATAAAATAAAACACAAATAAATTCCATTTTTTTTATAGTTTCTTTTTAATAAAGAAAAAAAAAACAATAAAACAAATCAATAAACACCTAAACATAAACAAAAACCAATACAATTGGCCTTTGGGTTTGGTTTGATATGAATGATTGCTGAAAGTTTGATCAAGGCATCAGGTGCTCCTTGAGGAAAAACCAAAGAATAAGGAAAAGATGCAGCACTCGGGATCAAAGTCTAGAATTTGCTCAATGATGGAAAAACTTAGGAATCACATTGAAGACGGCGAGAAGATTTTCGCTGAGAGGTTGAAAAAATTACAAGTAAGTGTCATTTGAATTGGCCGACATTGTCACGAAGCTCAGATTTTATCCTTAGAATTCCAAGTCTGCGACCAGTTGCTGGCAATGGCGATGGAATGAATAACTCTACGTTTTCATGGCCATTAGTGGTCACAAGGAACAATTTAAATGACTTTAAGAGCCCCACAACTTCCATTCGAAGAAATTGAGGATAACAGAGGCGAATCATGTTATTTGGTGTGGTTGTTGGGATCTTTATCCCTTTTCAGGAAAATGATTTTGAATTGAAATCCAATGCGTTGGTGGCAAGAAAAAACAAACTTGACTTGCTAAATTATTTTGATTCTGTAATCCCTTAAAATCCAACCACAGCAAATCATTTTATTTACAAGAAATCGTTTTCATTGCCAGAAAAAAATGCAACTGTTTTTTACGCTTTATTTTAAAACACAAATTCTGAGAAAACCAAGGTGAATTTAAAAAATCCACGACATGGGTTTTTTCAGGAACGGGGACAATTTAGTAACCTAGAAATATTTGTCTAGATTTCGCAATCGTTAGAGATAATTTTGCGGTTCTTCAGAGCCCTATTTTGTTGTCTAC
The DNA here is from genome assembly GCA_034641835.2 of Pinus albicaulis. Classification (NCBI taxonomy): domain Eukaryota; kingdom Viridiplantae; phylum Streptophyta; class Pinopsida; order Pinales; family Pinaceae; genus Pinus; species Pinus albicaulis. The sequence goes on along the minus strand of CM076574.1, from coordinate 756,942,567 downwards.
GTGAACAAGAAAACAATTTTTATATATACAGAGTGAACGGTTTCAGCAAGGTGGGAGAATGAAAATCAAAATGAAATTCTATTGTGGCATTCAAACCATACACTCTAGGTCGATGAATTCAAATCAAATTGTTCTTGATACACATGATTTTGTCCTGTTTGTGTGTCGAGCATTCACTAATTGTCCTTACTGTATATGATTTTTAGAAATGCCACTTCTATGGGTGTTGCAAAGAGGCAGGTTATGAGCTTGGCAACCTGAATGCGACATTGATTTTGCAAAGACCGAAACTAAGTCCCCATAAGAAAGCTATAATAACAAACCTTTGTGCATTTCTTAGGGATCATTCTTCTCTATTAAATTCAAAGCTAGGAGTCATGAGAAAATTGACAATCTTGGCAAGAATCATAGTATTCTGACCACACAGTGCTTCTTTTAATGAAGAAATAGTTGGATTTCCATCGACATAGTGAAATGTTGAACAGTGAGTGTAAAATTGTGTTTCTTCTGGAAGAGGCAACATAATGTTTCTTTATTATGCATAAATGGCAATAAAATTTATTTTTATTAAAAAAAAATTCTAAATTGCAAAATCTCTCACTTCTTTTCCTTTTGTTGTCTTTATTGGATTGTCACAATACTAGTCTTTGTTCCTCGCTTCTTTGGGTAGGTAACATTCTCTGTTGTGACACTGATTGAGGTTTAATTCTTAATAAAATGTATTTTCCATAAAAAAGTAATTTTAAAAAAATTATTAAAAAATAATAATAATATATATATATATATATATATATATATATATATATATATATATATATATATATATATATATATATATATATATATATATATATATATATATATATATATATATATATATATATTGCATCAATAAAATAAGTAGGGTATTTTTTGTTTTCCGAGAGGAGGTACTGATTGATTTAAATGTCAAGACTGATTATTTGCATAGGCGTGTATACTTAAATTTATTTAAAGGATTTTAGCTACGGAACTGTGCACATTCTACAGCTAAAACATCAATTCTGCAGCTGAAAAACTTTGTTGTTTCACCCAAATTTTAAACTAGCCAAACTTTGTCATTCGACATCGGATTTCGACGATTCAAGCGTCGTTGGAAATATCTCGACAAGATCTATGTAATGAAAAAACTATAATCAAATTTTGAAACATAGAAAAAATGAAGAAATTGCTGAAAAGACATAATAGGTAATTTGAGGCACTAATTTCGAAATAGGGATAAATTATTTTGGTTTTCCTTCGTGAACTTGCTTTATTAGTATCAATTATCAATTTTTTGTGTAAATTTCATAACCAGAGAGATTCATCACCTCTCTCTTTTGATAATCTTACATTCCATTGCAGAAGAAGTACGAGTTTTATTTTACAGGTTCTAGGAGGAAGGACAGATGACTACAAGAGAATAGTGTCTCTCTCAGAGACTACATTTCTTTTTATAAGAAGATGATCAACAACAAAGAAAGAAACATCAATGCATGAACACATGCTAATACAAATCAGATCCAAAATTTGAAAGTCTTTCAGGTGCTATTGTCTCCATTGCATCCATGCTTCCTCAGTAAAAAAAAAACATTCACCTCATTTCCCTTTACATTCGCTATTTCATTTCTACTTAGTCATTCAATAAAATCCTTGTCTCATTTTCCCTCACTGCTCATTTTTTCCCCTAGTCATTATATTTTCCTGCCCTGCTTTCACTAACCTAGCAATAAAACCATTCAACTCCTCTACAAAGCTGATTCATTTCATTTCCATTTTCATTTTGTCAAATAAACCTTGATCCACTTCAAAAAATTTCTTCCATAGTCCTTCCAAAAAAAAAAATTATTCTTTCATGCTCGCGTTAGATGATGAAGGATTCCTTAAGCCCTCCCTTCTAAAAATTCTTGGCCTATCGACATCAGCACATTATCTAGGTCCAATATTAGAGTCCTTATTAGTACCTTGAGGCTTGTATGCATTAATGACAAGTTCTCTTGCTGACAATCATGGGAATACATCAATGTCCCTTGATCATCAGATCTTGCAAGTGGCTCAACATCAGCCCATCTATTCGCACTTCGCAAGATGTACTTAGGTACCTTGGCACTCATTGACATTAATGGTGAGTTTGACTAGCATTGGTTAATGACATTCATCAATGGACGGTAATCCAATGACTTCTCTTCATGCTCGACATCAACACATTTATTCGCATGACTAGAATTGTACCATCGGATTTTGTAACGATTGAAGACTACATCATTTCAGCACTTTGTAACAGGAATCAATTTGTATTAGCAGCAATAAAGATCCCAATCTTATCATCACCACAAAGGGAAAAAATAAGCAGATCGAATTCCTTTGTTTTACATACTTCATGATCCAATGGCATCAACAACCACATTCTTCAGTACACACATGAAACTCATCCATTTCCAAAAGGTAAGTTAAGGTATGTCATTTTCTAACTTTTCACCATAAAATTCCTTGAAAAGATAGAATGATAATTTTTGGAAAAAACATTTCTCTTCTTCATTTCATAAAATTTCCAATACCATCAGTTTTGGGGGGGGGGAATAAATTCATATTCATACTTTTCCATGTTCATATCACATTCAGAAACCCACACACTGCCAAAAAATATTAACTATTACATCATTATTATGAGCATACAATGGCTCTTCAAAAGTACTCAAAAGATAATTGGATACAAACACAGTCATGGTTGTCACACAAGATCCAACCATGATGCAATCCAATATAAATATACTTTGCAACAAATAATCAATTTATCATTATGCAAAGTTCAAAGATCAAAATTGAATGCAACAACAAAATATGGTTGTAATACAAGAACCAACCATGTTGCAATTCAAGAAAAACACTTTGCAGAAGTATGAAGTTATCAAATGATATCACGCAAAGTTAAGCCAAAGCTCAAGGATAAAAAAGATTAATGTAATAGATTGCATGGGGACATGCAATAGCTTTAGTTGGGGGCTATGTTTGGCCTTGAAATTGTCATTCAATTCCACTAAATTTTCACTTATATTTCCATATTATCACCTTCACTCCACCTCCATTTCATTACATTTACCTTACCATTACCGCTATTGGGTTACATTTATGTTTTTCCAAACTTTATTAATTCTTAGCATTTTTAAGTGAATTTGTGGTAAAAAATTACAAAATAATGTGCACATGCTTATACCTAACAAGTGTGATGAAATTGTTGCAATGTGTAGGTCAAAAGGAAGCTTCTAAAAGACCTTTATGTGGCCTCCCAAAACCAAATTCGAATTTGAGTGGAGAATATCATGAGATCATGGCATGATATGTGTCTTATTTTCTATTTGTAATGAAATTATAAGAAAACATGTATCTTATCATTTCCTATTTTGATTGTAACTCTAGAGATATGGGGAGAGATTCATGGACTCTCATTAATGAGATAACTTCTCATATTTTTCTATAAATAGGGGAAGCTTTCTCCTATCAAATCATGTGAAAAGTTGGAGAAATTTTCATGTTCTGAATAGAGAAGAGGGCTTGCATTTTGGAGCTTCTCAACTTTACATCCTCATGCTTTTGGATTGGCCATCTAAAATGTGTGAGATTTATTTGTTTTTCTAAATTAAAGTTTATTTTCTTTCTTAGTATTAGTTTTAGAATGATTGTGTAATCTTATGTTTCCTAATATCATCTCAAGAAATTAGTGTCTTATCTATTTTCCAAAATTGGATTGCTTTGAAGCAATAAGAATTCACAGTTACCTAGCTTTCTGTACTGTTATGTCATTTACATTCTTAGATTAGAACTATCAACTAATTGTATCAATGGATGTTCCTAAAAGCCATTTCAAGATGTTAATGATCATAAATTGAATGTTTGAATGTCTAATTCTTACAGTGATTGAATTTACTCTCCACGTTGTTATTTGATTTTTAGGAATTTAGAAACTAAGGCATGCTTGACTTCTTACACAGCACTTCAAGAAGGTAGTACTTCATATTGAAATGTTGTAGAAAGTAAAATATACAATAGTTGTTTATGCTTTCACATTTTTCTTTCAGATCCTCACTTAGTTGCATCACTGATATTCCTAAATATCATTCCAAGGAGATTTATTTAATCGTACTTCATAAATTGGATGATTGAATGTTTAATGAATGCAATTAATGAGTTACCTTCTGCATGACTTATTTTATTTTCTAGATCATCAAGTATAATTGGTTGCTTAAAATCATTTCAAGAAGATCACACTTCATAATTGAATGCTGGAGTAACTAAAAATACATTAGATGTTTTTTCTCGACTTACTATTCTAGGACATTAGAAGTTAAAGTACAAAAATTTTATTAATATGTCATTTCAAGAAGGTCATACTTCATAATTGAATGCTGGAGTAACTAGAAGTTAGTTTATTTCATTTTCTGACTTTACTTTCAAGCACTACAATTTCATTCTTAGTTTTAGGACTTAAATACATGGAATAGGACTAATGATAAGATAAAATAGATTCTTTGTTTTCCAAATTAGGTTCTAACCAGTCAACAGTTCTTGGTTTATTTTTATATAAATTAGATTAACCTAAGAACATTTCATTTTCTTCCTTCTTAAAATTCATTAGATTCATTTGATTCTTTTCATATTTTTAGATTAAAACTTTTTAGAAATCAAAGAACAAACCCCCCCCCCCCCAAAAAAAAAACATAAAAATACATACAACAAAGTAAGAAGAAGGTTAACTAAGCACATACCGTGCACCACACTTCATCAATTTACTAACCCCGGTCAAGAACTTATGTTATCAATTTAAGGCATTAAATTGACTCAACACACAGCTAAAGCGATATTTTTTCATACGCTTGCGATTAGAATTGACACTAACAACTAGAGACTCCACAAGGGTTTTAAATTACGATTGTTGTCTTTTTTCGGATCCCTACATGAGCAATTACTTTAGCCCCTAGGTTTTTCTTCAGCTTCTTATTTTGTGTAATATTCACAAATGGGAAAAGCAGGAATATAGAACAAAATGATGGAATAATAGTGTAAAACATCACATAAAAGTATGAGCCCAATATGGAGATCTTCCATTCATAATAAATAGCATATATGTATAAAATTATAATGGGCCACAAATCATATATAAAGATACAATAAGCCTCCAATGAAGAAAACCCTTAATAAGAGGTGCTACTACAATATCAAAAATGTCAGAAGACTGCTACAACGCAGTCATGGATGCACTGCTACAGAAAATGAATACACAAAAGATTTATGGTTTTTATATGCCTTAGAAGATACAAAAAATACAGATCAAGTCTCTATACAACCTCCAATGAAGAACCCAAAAAGGGTTTTCAGAAATACACCACTATACAAAGTATGAATCAAAACCCTAAGGCTGAAGATTCACTGCAATATATAAACTGGAAAGGTCTGGCTTATATGATATGCCAAATAATGTAGCCTCCTCCAATAGAACTTTTAGATGAAAGGTTGATCCCTTCTCTAGAAAACCTCATCCCAAAATGGTGTACTGAAATCACCCTGCAACTCCTCCCTGAAAATAATGCAGTACAAGATATAAAATTCATTGTAGGAAAAATAAATAAGTGGCCTGATGCCAAATGCTGAAATAATGCTCAAGAACCTTCCTCACCAGCCTCCCAATAGAAGGGAACCTTCCTCCACTGAAAAATAGATCAGAAATCACCCGGATCTAGTCTCAACTACTGCAACCTGCAACTCAGCACATCTCTCAACATAAATTGCGTTGTACCACAAGAATGAATCTTGGCCTAATGCCTGAATGTGGAAATGTAGTGCAAATCTCTTCCTAGAGGTTTCTCAAGGAAAGAGTTGGGATTACCGATTAATAATACCTTGTGCTAAATAGCACTGCAATCTTAGCTAAACAGCTGAAGAAAGCTATATGTCTAAACAAACCATATAATCAAGAAATGAACATCAAAATAAACATCAATGAATATGGCTGCCATCCTCTTACTTATATAAGTGATGAGCTTCCTAACCCTAGGCCCCACTCATTTAAGACACTACTTCCATGCAAAGAGTCTCCAACTAAAACTACGTTGTCCCATAATGAATGCCACTCCTCCATGACAACGTTGTTGATTTGGTCAAAGTTGACCCAGTCTATGTGTTCCAACCCCTTTTCACACCTAAGGGTGATCAATTAAGCTGCCAAGATTTCCTCCTTTCACATTGGCATTGGTTTTATTCATATTAAGGGGATTTATGGATCTTCATATCCTCTTATTCATCAAACAAGAAAGCAAGAACAAAAATTAATATTCCAACTAGCTCATGGCCAATTGGGAATATTACATTTTGCATCCCTTGATGTTTTTTTTAACCTTTTTTACCCTAAAACAATAAAAATTATAACTTTTGTGTGTTTCTAGGCCATTTGCGCAAGTAACAGGTATCAATCACGACAGAGACAACACTTTTTTCTGAAACTTTCTCACGAGACAGCTGGAAGGGCAGGTCGCACTTTTTGGCCCAAATCCTATGACCTCAGCTCTCAAGTAGTAGATAACTACCCAAGAACTGCGACCTCCACAGAAATTAGGTCAAAACCTGTAACCTATACTTTTTGCGGGATTTTTTTCTAACATTTTCAAGGTTTGCCAAGGGCACTATTCAGGGTTGTCTAACCTTTATCTTGACCCATATTGGACCTTTACTTGCTTATTTTTACTTGTCGAAGTAGGAACAAAGACCCTTAGGGCTTCAGTATGCTTCCACCATTTTAGGAGGAGTTTAGCTGAAGCAAGTCTTCTGAGATTTCAGTGTTTTTCATAAATTTTTCAGATATGAACCTGCCTTTTAAGATCCATTTCAAATCAGTTATTTTTCCATCCAACGCACCTCTTTTCAGTTTTTTTTTTCCTCCCTTTATGGTCCCCTATGTTTCCCTTTAGGTTGTATCCTTTCGCCACCTATTTTTCAGCATTTTTCTCTCTGGTTTCTTTCTATTTTCTACATCTCTTTTCAGAAAATCTGACCTTTAGATCCATCTCCCTCTTGACCTTAGATCTATTGGCCATATTGTGTGTTTTGAGTAGATTTCACTCACCCTTAGACTAGTTGTTGGGAAGCCCTCCTTTTTGGGTTTAAATTTATGCATCTTTAGCTGTTTATTTTACTGTCGCTTTCAGTTTTATTTACAATTATACAACATATTTTTTATTTTTTTCATATACACACGTCTCATCTTAATTAAAATTAACACACTTATCACATAAACACACACCTAAAGCGAAGAGCGCTTGGTTTACACCACCAAGCCAAGACTTAAACATTGTAATTAATTAATCTGCACCTTCGTGCCCTTATTTACCTTTATTCCTCATTGGATTCAACGTATCGTTTCCATCATTGCACCCCCAAGGCATTTATCCCAGAGACTCTGAGGACTTCATCCTCAGTTTCCATTAGGAATACTTACCCGACCGCATAGGGTCCGAGTTAGTCCTCCAGCGAGTCCCCATTCTGACTCTGATTCTGGTTCATCGGGTTCTCCTTCCTTTTCTATACCCGTTTCTCCTCCACCTTTCACCTTCATCATGTCTGGTGTGGGACCTACCTATGGTGATGGCCCCAACTCTAATGTTGGAACCACTACTAGTGGAGCCGCAATAGGAACGATTTCGGATGCTCCCTTGCTTCCGTATCTGGAAAGCCTAAGCCTTATCGATTTTAGCCAGTTGATTAATGACCCTATACACCATGACCCAGGTTGGCCTGCTATGCCAAGAAAGCTTCCTTCATACATCCCTAATTTTGAAGGAAATGTTGGAGAGTATCCTACCAACCATGTTCGTTCTTTCCACATGTCGTGTTCATCCAACTCTATCACTGGTGACTTGTTCATCCAACTCTATCACTGGTGACTATGTCCATCTTCGGTTATTCTAGCGTATGCTTACTGGAGAATCTTCCAAGTGGTATGTCGACCAGGTCGCTACCTATCATGCCACTTTTGCAACTCTTGTAAAGGTTTTTTTTTTCCTACTTTCAGCTTCCCCTTCGCTATGACACAGGTACTGAAATTTTGACCGCTTTCTGTCAAACTTCTGCCACCCACCTATCTGACCATGTTCAAGAATGGCACAGAAGGAAGAGCTTATGTCGAGCTCCAGTTTTTGAAGATCGTGTCTACATGGATTGGTTTCTCATATCCCTTTTCCTCTCTATTGGTAAAGATTTTGCATCTCACTTTCCTCAGACTGAGGAATAATCCCTCCAAGTTGTATTGAAATATGACTTGATATACATGCAATATGGTTATGTTTATACCATCTTACCTAATCTCCCTAGACCTAGTGGTGCTAATGCACCAGGGGCATCTCATGTCACCGACGGTATTGTTGGATCCCTTTCACATCCATACATTCATCCTCCTATGTGTTATGGTTTCCCTCAGGGAGGGGCCATCTCCTCTAGCACTTTCCCCCTCCCGACAACATGTATCCAGGACACGGCATGCCTCACGTCTTTTCCCAACCGCATCCTCCGATGTTGGGGCCTCCTTTTGCCCAACCTATTTACCCCAATGTTTCTCAACCTCCTTACTATATTTATCCACATCCAAGTGCTCCAGCTCCTCCAGCACAAGTACCTCATCCTCCCATGCCTTCTCTAGCTCCACAGCAGTAGCCAGCCCCCCCTTAGGGTCAAGTGTATGCGCAACAGAGTGTGAATAATCCTCCCACTTCCAAAAACAAGAGGAAAGGCAACCAAAACCATCCTGACTAAAGTAATCGAGGAAACAATCCCTGAGGGAATATATCTAACACCGCAACCTAGAAATAGGGTAATCAACCCAAGACGAATAGGCCGCTTCACACGAATAAGCCTTGATCTTGTTGCGGTGTCTATGGTCACTATACCCATGATTGTCCCTTTTCACCTCAAATGCATCAACTGTGGGAAGCACAAGCATCATCTCGAGGAAAACAAGCCTCTGCTTCGACTCCTCCTAATGTCGTGCCTACTCAACCGGCTATGTTTACCAATCCTTTCCCCCAGCAAGGATATGTGGTTGCCCAACCTCCTGAAGGTGAGGTGGTAGCTCATCCTCCCCCGTCTGGTACCTCTGATTACCAGATCTTCATGATGAACTCTGACCAGGCCAATATCTCACTTATGATAACCATGTAACTGACACTTCACAGGAACATAGATTTTAGTCTCACTTATGATAAAATCGTTCTTTACCCCCCTAGAAATTAGATTGAAGTCCCACTTCTAATCTCTTTAAACAAAGAAATGTTTCTTGTCATCCATTAGGACCAAACATGATTCATTGCTTACTTTCACGATTTCTCTAATATGCATTGGCTAAAATGATAAGCACATAATTATGAAATTATGGGAGCAAGCAGATAAACATAAAGTAGAGGTTCTAACATTTTCCTATATCATGCATACGATTCAAAATACTAGAGCTAAAAACATATAAGATCACTTACATTTAAGAATACTTCCAACAACCATCTATTCAAAATGACTATTCATAATTTTAAATTCCATTAAAGGCCCTCAAATAGAAAATCACAGGCCATGATTTATTAAATGACAGGCTACAACCTATTTGAGTATTAAGCCTCCTATGATTATACAAATACATAACCATCATTTCAAGTTCCATTCATGACTATCAAATATATTTTCTTAGTAATTTTAAATATAAGGATATTTTTTCCTCTACATATATATGGACAAAGTATGAACATGGTACCTTTAGATTTAGAAATCAATTCCTATGGTAATTTTCAATAGAACATCATCAAAATACTAGAAGAGATTAACTTTGCAAAATTTAATATAACTCAAAAGATAAATATTAGATTCGGCTTCATGTATTATTTGCATTAAATGGCCAGAACTAAAAGTCAATTTAACATTATATATGAGGAAATTTTGTTTTCCAAAATTAACCAATGATTCTTAATGCAACACATAAGGCCTAGCAAGCAAATATATCTTTCAAACTGTGTATTGCAACTTCATATTCATAACGTTCAACCATCCCAGTCATAAATAAAAGCAGTATACCTGCAAAAATCATAATACCCTCCTATTTAATACTTAATTTCAAATCATTTTCCAGATTCAAGGGAAAAATACTACTAGAGTAACAGAACCCCAACCTATCTCATCTTCGATCTTGAGTGGTACCACTTCAAGGCATGTCATAACCTCATCGTTCAAGGGTGGTTCCAACTACATAAGCATTTCCATTCACAGGGGCAATGGGCATCTAATTTCATAGGGAATACATTTAAACTCAAGTAAAAATACTCAAAATATAACCAAAAAACGTAAAACAATATTTGTGAAATAGAGGAACACACCTGTGAACCACCACCTCGAGGCACATCATATCCACCACATCCAGCAGCAGGCCCAACACCATAAGTCGCAACACTTTCAGGTGTAAAAAGCTTATTAATTCCAAACAATATTTATAAGTAATAAAAAATGATAATAAATGAAAACAGACAATACAAAAATAAGGGCTAAAAAAGGGAAATACCAACACTTGTGCAAAGTAATACCACATGGTTACCTTTGTCAATGGAGTGACCGAACACTCTTCAATGTCAAATAAATAGATATGAGGATTGCGTGAGTACAAAATTGTCACATGGATCCTAAATGTTTTCAGATAAACCAGACTTCAATAACATGTTGGACAAGTTGTACATAACTTTGTCTAAAAATCATCCACACCAACCTCAAAAAAGAGGTCTTTGTCAAATTGCAAGGTGTTTCCAGTAAGTGCAACAATGGGTGTCTTGACTCCGATGGATCTTATTTGCCTTGTTGTCGGACATAAATGCAGTCATTACAGTGATAATAATGAATAAGAGGGAACCCATAATGGAAAATTTCGATAATTGAAATGATGAATATAGAGATCATACAAGTAGAGAAAATGAAACAAAACTATGAAAACAAGGGTTGAAAATTATTTATCTACCTCATAGTGACATCCATGACAGGCATTTCTTTTTCCATGAACACAAGATCATATATTCTTCCCTGCTTTAAGTAGTCTGCTGCTAATTTTCCATTCTCAGCTTCTTCATAGTGAAGGTTTAAGGCTTAAAGCACCTTCCTCAATATAATCTGGCATTGATTGAGAGAGAAATAATGATTGATATATTATCATAAATATTTAGGAAATTAACCTTACATGGAAAAAATGTACTACCTAAAAAACAATTAATGGATTGAGTCCTCATTCAAATTACTCTGTTAATTTTTTTGCCTTCCACCAACAACACTCGTCTGAGGGAGTTAGAATCCCGAGGCATGAAGGAACTTCCTAACTTCACAGTTCTAGATTTGTGACTTCAAGCCTCAATCTATGAAGTAGTGTGGAGACAATCCCAAATGATGCATGCAGATATGAACCCTATTGCATCAATTTTACAAACAAAAATGCAAATAATTCACAACATAGGGCTGAGAAATGAAGATGATTTCAATGTAATCCAAACATATGTAAACCAAATTCAATTCAGGAAAAGAATGACACCCCTTTCAATAAAGGGTCAGGTATCAATGAAATCCACATAGATGTAAAAAAATCCCAATTGACGAAGAAAAAATTACACCCACTTCAATAAAAGGAAATCAACACAACCAATCTTAGTGCACTCACAAAAATTGAGAGCACAGCTGTAAAATTACCTCTGATAATATTTAACACCACGTTCAATAATTTTCTAGGGCACTGGACCATCTGTTATGTCTGGTTTGCATCCTCTACTCAGGTTCGACTTTGCCCCATATCTTGACACCATGAACATGTCCTCATGTGCTTCCAAACCACCCTAAACAAACCCCATGTACACAGAGAAACCACAACCCCAACCTCTATTACCCTCAGGACCAAGCTCAATCCTACCATAAAAACACACAAACTCTTCTCACCCCCTCTTCCCTTGACCTCAAAAGCATCAAAAAATAGATAGTGGGCTACAAGCATGGCGATAAGACAAAAAAATCAAAAACTCACACAATCCCTAGAAGCTTCAGAAGCCATATCCTACTCAATATGAGGCTCAACTATATCAAATACAAAATCCAAATTGTATCTCAAGGCGCTCAATGAGACAAAATGAGTTGGATTTGGCAACGGTTACTGATATAGAATGAAGATGGCTCAAAGTATTTTCTAGTCATAATGTGTTTAGTAAAAATCCTATTTGCATGGTATATTAGGTGGATTACATCCCATATGATATAAGAGTTGGGATTTAAATAGGATCCCACCATCACAAACTTTCCATTCACAGTGCATGTGATTCCACATTATATAGACCAGGTGAAGTTTTATTTTCCTCCAACTCCACGATAAGCTTGAGTGGTGGCCTTGAATCCATAGGTAGAAGTGTTTGTGAAGAAATTTTAGATTATTTCATATTGATTGACATAGATAATGTCAGTTCCCAAGATCTTCTTTTGCAAAAGAGCGAGTTGTTCTTGAAGTTGTGTTGTAGAATTTCATAGTGTCATCGTATGAAACCGAGCATCCATATTTATCAAAATATTTCAGTTTTTTACTGAAGTAACTGAGCCAGAATGGTCTGCATCCTTGAGGCCCAAATTTCTTCACAAGAATTTTTTACACGCCCTGATCATGTAGCTCCTGGAAAACTGCTACAACAGACTTGGAAACCTTGTGAAGAACACCCTGCTTGACTTGGAAAGGGGACAGTTTAAGGCTTCTGTATGCAGTTTCAATGGTGTTGAGAACTTGTTGCTTGAATAACTTGAACTCAAGAGCTGTAAGAGATATGGGAGCATTAAAATCTGTCGATTTCGGTCAAACAACAACACCAAAAGCTGCAAATTTTTCTCCATGTTCGATCCTTGACCCCACTGACTACAATCCCAACGCCTATGCAAAGTAATATCACATGATTACCTTTGGATATGGCATGACAGAATGTTCTTCAATGCTAATGAAACAGATATGGCAGAGCATGGCATGAGTGCAAAATCATCACAGGTATGGAGCATGGTGTGAGTACAGAACCGTCATAGGAAGGTATGCGGAGAATGTGGTATACAGATAGAAAATTTCCAATAGTTGGAAAGACGAACACATGGAAAAATTTTATTCATTGGAAGGGTGAAAATCAAGCTCTCTCATTGGAGAGAGTGAACAGTGTTTTTCCACCCCAAGCCAACAAATAAAATTCTTATCGGCATAAAGACAAAATAATGTGCATGCCTTTAATGATGGCTTGTTCCTCCCAAAACATTCGTTATGCACAAAATTTGTATCAAAATTTCTTGGAATATGATAGTTCTTCATTGAAGGGAAGGCTTCCATAAGAACAAAAGTTACATACAAAGCTGCTTTGTTACCATAAATGGGATGGTGACCACCTTCCCCAGATAAAAACGCATTAGAAATAAGTCAGTACAGAAAACATCATTGCAAATGCCCGTTCTTGTCTTTGCTGGTGTGAAATTCTTTTTTTCGGAAACAAATAGTTTCTTGCCATGGTTTGATGCCACAAGTTTTATTCATCATCGGTTTCTCCTTTGTTAAATATTAGAAATTATTTTTCCCATTACCAACTCTAGTTAACTGTTGTAGCAAAAACGCATTGCACGCAAACAGCTAATTTGGAACAATTTTGGGTGAACAAATTTTCAATGATTGAAGTAATGATTCTATGTTTTTTTAAATGTTAAGAGGTTAATAGCTTTAGTTTAGTTTTCCATGAAACCTGCAAAACTATGAAGCTGGAGCGGTGTCAATATGGATTTTCAATAGTTTTCTAGAATGTCTATCTAATAACAAAAACTCAGTTGGGCAATAATTATTGAATGAAATCGGTGACTGTCCAATAGGGGATGTCACTGCATGGATGACAGACTAAGAATTTGGATGTCAATAGTTTTATGGAGTGAATGCAATGTCATTCTATAACCGATATTTTTACTTCTTATTATTATTATAATGAACAATCCTTTGTACAAGTTGATCACAGAGCTTTCCCCGTCCGTCCACCTAAATGCATAAATCTATGATTCCTAATAGAGAGAAATCACTTCTAAACATATACCTAAAAGATAAAATGACATCTCTAGGTATTTAGTTCCTTTCATTAAATTGTTAATTTTTTATTGTTGTTTTGTTATGTTAAGCCAATAGTTGAGTAATATACTTTTGAATTTCGTTTAGCATAATAAAATTGTGAGAAAGAAGGTTGGGTTTGGAAATTGGGGTCACATCAGAGATATAATTCCTTATTGCCTTCGATACTTAGAAATTTCAATCACCTTTAGCAGAAAACTTTAGTATCAATTGTATTATTTTCATGTATTTTCCAAATATTCCATAAAATAAGCCTGCAAAACCCCATAGAATATTAAGTGATTCCACTTAATTATGGAAAAATAAATAAATTTGACAAACAAAACAAAATAAACCTAATGTATTTAAAATAAAACACATCATAAGTATTTACCAAAGCAAATTACTTATTATGGAAGGTTACGTTATGGATTAAAAAATTCAAACAAATTGATATCTTTTATAGATTTTGGAAGTATAATTGTTCAAGCTCAAGCTCAACAATTATTCTAGTAAAAGAGTTTTTAAAGTAATTTTAATTTTTTTTCTCTTCTCGTTTCTTGAATGAGAAACCTCAAAACTTTGTTTCTCGTCTCGTTGTCATTTCTCTTTTCTCGTTTCTAGTAACATAGAAAAGCATGCTAGTTTGGCACAATTTTTCATAATAAAGTGTCCAGGATAATCAATGCATACAACCGTGTGACAACTGAGATTAATTGAAGATTATATGGAAGTCCAAGGTGAATAAGTGATAATCATTATTATCAATCCCATCCATAAATATCCTCATATTGTCATAGAAACTATGCCTAGAATATCAATGGAGCTTGCCAAATATGGAAAAAAGAGACATTTTTGTCACCACTTAGACAATGGTAGGGCCATAATTATTCACTCGAATGTTATGCCATACAAGTTTCTCAAAACTAAATAGTAAAACTAGATGGATACGGTGGTGGTATTGATAAGAAGAAAATCTATGTTAATAAAAATTTTCATATTGTGGATGCATCATTCAAATTTGATGGCTTCTCCATCATATTTCAAATTCAGAAGACATTGCATGCTCTAATAAGTTTAGCATGACTTATTTTTATACTGTCGGGATATTTATTCATTCTCTTTTTGTGAGATAACCATCAACGCAGGTATCAAGCTGGTAACATGTCAACGATCTTTGCAAGGAGGGCCGACTAAAGGAGGCATTAGATATTTTACACAAAAAGGAATACCACCATGATATTTATTTTAATCTTGAAACTGATGTTTCTCTCTTGCGCGCTTGTTTCTTCTCCAAAGCTATAGCCAGAGGAAAGAAATTGCACTCCAAAATGTTGATTAGTGGTTCTCTTCATGCTTCACACTACAAGCTTCATGCCCATATTTCATTGAAGTTTAATGCCTTTCACATTATTAATTACTTTCATGCTATTATGCACTTTTTTCATAGAAACATAATTATTACATAGGCTTTGATACCAAAATGATGTCGGAGACTATAGGGCCTACAACTTAAAATTAACACACAACACCAAAACTGAAAATCCAAATAATAAGTATGCATAAAAATCTCAGAAATAATTCATTAATAAATAAAATATTTACAAGAAAATCCTTGGCCTACTCATTGGCCTCTCATTCCTCATTCTCACTCACTTACTTACATTCCTCATGGGCTCACCTAGATTTATACAAGTGGATTTGAACCCAAAGTAGGTTCTATACCTAGACTAACTCCCACAATATCTCTCATGATCCATAATCCCTATATCTCACGTAATCCCCATATCGAGATAAGACATAACTAACCCAAAATTCTCTCAATTCTTCCAAAATACTTTCAAACCTTCTCAGATTTACAATAATTATCATTCTCTCCTAAAACTATAGGAAAATACATTAAATAATTAAGTCCTAACTTAGGGAACTAACTCCCTTGGTAAACATTCAACCCTAGGTTAGATGCTCCTACATCAGATATGCATGGATTACATCATCGCATAAATGAGTCATTCAACACCTATCATATTTATGCTAAAGTTCTGAGTAACATAAATTGAATGCATCAAGATTTTGTAGTATTCTTATAATTATAATCCAAACCTACATGGACATTTGTATGTAACTTGACGACTAAATAACATAAAAATGTATAGAAGTTGGAAGCATAGCTTTGGCATATTTAGATCTATACACATATTCTTTGTGCCACGGGCACTTCAAAAAACATGGTCTATTAGTTGCTTTGGGAGAAGAGTGGTATTTATTGGTGGTATCTACTCTACCAAAATCATCAACAAAGTATTTCGAGCCTCATCATGTGAGATTCATGCCATGTAGGTTAGGAAGGCAACAAAAATAATGAAATTCCAGTGATCTTCTTAATATTCCCCCAACCTCACCAGTGAACCTATGCTTATGCAACTATTTATCATTATAATTAATATATAGCCAAATGTATCAAATCATATGTGATTTAGTTCTAAATATATCTAAAACTGAGCTTGACATGTGATTCTAATTGTCTGCCCAAAAACATAACAATTTCTTCATTACCTTACATGTTAGATTCATCCAACTTGCATTATGGGGACCTTAGTATGGAAAACCATGCAAAATATCACGTGGTGTCACTACAAGGAAAATACCCTCTAGCTGATGTTTTTGAGAAACCCCTTATAAAAATAGCTTAGATATCCATTTGTAGTAGAGGTCTCTAGAGGAGGTTGGATGGTGGAGGTTTTTGCATACGAAAAATTGGTACACCGAGACATCGTGATGTCCATACAAACCTGCCTGGTGCGTCTAAGTACTCTAGCACACCATTGCTCTATGTATAAATAGGCCCGATGCATCTCAGTAATCCAGTGCACCATAACAACGTGAAGTGTGCCATTGATAATACCACCCGGTGCACCTCAAAAAGTCGTGCACTGAAACAGGGTTAAATAATAAAAAATTATTAGCCGTAAAAACATCATTTTTACTTCTTCAGTGTTCCAAACCTCTCAAGTACTGGTGTGATTTTGTCTTGTGTGAGGCGCCCTGCCATCGGTGCTCCCATTGCACACATTGTTGTCAACCATTACCCACTCTGTGGAGTTCGAATTTTCGAAAATGGTGAGCAAATTTGGTTTCTTTAATTCCTCAGCAAATATGCCTCCTCGATGCGCAAATGTACAGGTAATATACTTGTTTCTAAATAACTAAACCTTTTATTGGATTAAATTTTGAAATTGACTTAAAATTAACTGTTTAAAAAAAAAAATTATGCATGGTGCATTCGAGCTATTCATCTCGCATTGTTCGTGGTGCTGCATGTAAATTTACAGGCCACACTGTGAACGGTGTTAACGGAAACCACACCAGGTTTCATGGTACTGAAAAACATCCATCGTAACTAATTTAAAAAATAAAAAGACGGTGTGGGCATTTAAACGACTTAATTTTTAACTATGTAATAGTGTCAGGAGGACGGTGTGTTAACCAAGCTAACTGCCCCAGGGCAGATAGATAGTTCAGCGCACTGCCCACCTGAAAATATTACATATTCAACGGTGCGTTTGTTTATACGCCGCACCATTGACCATGTACTATTGTTGGGTGGTGTGTTGACCAAACTATCCACCCTGGGGCCAATAGTTAGGTTAGCGCACTGCCCGCCCAACAGCAGTACATTGTCAATGGTGCAGTCATTTACAGGACCACACCACTGACGATGTATAATTTTAGGTGGTGCGTTGACCAAACTCTCCATCCTGGGGCGGATAGTTTCATCAATGCACCGCAGAAAAATACTCCCTTATTTGGCGGGTTCCGAACATTTTCGATGCGTACCAAGCATGGTGTGTGATAAAAAAGTACGCACCGGTACCAGTGCATGACTGTTATCTTGGGTGCACCAACTGTTTCAAATATATATATATATATATATATATATATATATATATATATATATATATATATATATATATATATATATATATATATATATATATATATATATATATAGATAGATATATATACATTTCTCATTTAATAAAAAAAATGTATTTAATATGTGAATCATTCAGTGATGTCAACGGAGAGAACAAAGGGAACAACAAGAACACATGGAGGATTATTAGAACATGATTCGACTATGGGAGGCATGAGAGAGGGAGAGAATTTTGTACCCTCGCCCTATTCTGGAAGCCACCCAGTTGCTCCTAAGGGAGGTAGGCCTCCTCAAGTTCTACGAGGAGGCTACATTCTTAAGGGGCCATAGTGGGTTATTGGGATATTTGATCTTCAGGTGGGATTCCCACCGAAAAGCTTTCCGGGTCAATCATGGCCAGTGGTTCGAGCCCACTGAGGAGGACATATATTTTATTACTAGCCCGTCTGGGATATGGCTTGATTTTCCCTAGTTCCAAGATGTCCCTGTCGACTATGCAGCAGGGAGTCAGTTGGCATACTCCCAGAGATACATTAGGGATGATATAGTTTCTCCTACATATTTTCAGGTTTCTGGTGGTCAGTTATGTATTGCTTTGTTTGGTGCAGAGGAGGTGAGGTACCTCTCACTACTATTGACGACCATTGCACACTATACCAGTGATGGGCGATGCATTAGTTTCCCACTTTTATTTTATGTTGATTCTTTATTCTAGGTGCTAAGACTTGTGATACGATCTATAATTTTTTTGCAGTAGTTTTGTACACCATTAGATAGATGTTGTTCCCAGGCACGTGGGAGGTTTACCTTCCCTTTTTCTTAAGACTTATTTTATCTATTTTTTTAGAGGTTTCCAGAGATGAAGCCTAATTTTGTTCGGCAGCCTCGTAGGTCGATGTTGCATGTACGAATGCAGATGTGGGGCTAGATGATGCCCAAGAGGGGCCAATCTGACTTTCCCACCGAGAAATATACTGATGCACTGGAGTTGCTAGCCAGTGCTGATGATCACTCATTCATTCTAGTGCCATGTCCATACGTTGGTTTGGATTGGTGAGGGTGTACCAACATCCTATTCACATAGGATGAGCCACCGGATGCGAGAGGTAATATTATTGTTTTATTTAAATTAATATAGTTTCCTATTATTGTCTTAATTAATTAATTAATGATAATTATCAAATTTATTTTGACATGTTCTTTAAGGTTTTTTATTAAATTGTTTAATGAAATTGTCTATTTATTGTTGTGTACTATATATTTTGTAGATATTGGGACATTCGTTGGGGACATGATTCCACCCCACTAAATGATATAGGTGTAGATGTTGACGAGGATATGGAAGAGGCAGAGGATCAAGGTGATAGACCTGATCCTCGGATGCAGATACCCGTGGGTTTGCGACATAGGATAGACACCTGATTTGGGATGGAATTGGGTGACCAACTGTGTCGACTCCTAGTTGACCAAGGATTCCACCCGGCTACGATCAGAGAGATCCAGGCTGATCGTAGGCTCACACAGCTCTCGATAGGTATGCCCCGTGATATTATGACCCTCATACATCATATTGTTGGAGCTTCCAGAGCACTAGAGCGGGCTAGGAGGGATAGGCGTCATGGAGATGCACGACAAAGCAGTTCATTTGATGATCATGATCATGAAGGGAATGATCATCATTCTAGTACTCCACCACCTTCTCCTTCACCTCGCGTCAGAGATCATGAGAAGCCAACATCTAGTCCTGATGAGAAGGCATCTTATGAGCAGTCTGCATCATCTCAAAACATACCTATTCCTGAGCAGTCATGGCCATCGACTGAGCAGTCAGGTCCATCTAAGTAGGTTGCACCATCCACTGATCAAGTTGCACCATCGACGACTCATTAGCAAGCAGTTCCTAAACATACTGCACCATCGACTGATTAGCAGGCACCTCCGAAGTAGGCACGTCATCTATCTTAGCATGAGACTACACCATCAACTGAGAAGGCCTCGACTAGTACTACTATTGATGTAGTACCACCTGATATTTGACATTTATATGGAGTTATATTAAAATTGTATATTTTGCCATTATAAAAGTATATATATATATATATATATATATATATATATATATATATATATATATATATATATATATATATATATATATATATATATATATATATATGATACGTATCTTATGTTCATGTTGATGCACTTAATTTACTTGTTGGTGTTCATAATGATGTGTATATTGTTAGGTAATGTTAGATATGTCCATTTAATGTGATTGCAGATAGATGTGTATGTGATAGAAGTTATTTGACATGAGACGTATATTTGATATTTGTGTTGTGATGATGTTATACAATGCTTGTGTTTTGTTAAATGATCATGATCACGATGATTATATGATGATCATGATCGTGATGTTTATTTTTGATATTAAATCATGATATTTATTAAATATTATGTCGTGATTGTAATTGTAATTGTAATTGTATGTAAAATATTTGTAAAATTGTAATTGTAATTATATGTAATTGTATTGTGAAATTGTAAAATTGTAATTGTATGTATTGTCATGATTCAATTTTATTAAAATTGTAAAATTTGTAAATTTTGTAAATTTGTAAAATTCTAAAAATGTAATTGTAATTGTATGCATCGTGATTGTAATTGTAATTTTAATTATAATTATATGTAAAATTGTAAAATTGTAAAATTGTAATTGTAATTGTAATTGTAATTTTAATTTTAATTTTAATTGTAATTATATGTGAAATTGTAAAATTCTAATTCTAATTCTAATTCTAATTATAATTGTATGTAAATTATTTTTAAAATTGTAATTTTAATTGTAATTGTCATTGTAATTGTATTTTGAAATTGTGAAATTGTAATTGTAATTATATGTATTGTCATCATTCAATTTTATTAAAATTTGTAAATTTGTAAAATTGTAAATTAATTCTCAGTTTTGAACCATAACTACCGTAAGTAAAATGTATACCATAAATATTGTTAAATTACCATAATTGTAAATTTGTATGAATATAAATAATTGTAAAATAATAAATCTAGAATAATATGAATTTTTGTAACATAATAAAGTTTAGAAAATAATGCAAATAAATTCATGTTTAGAATTATCATTATTTTACTATGATCATACATACCAAAAATAACAGTATTCATTTTGAAGATATCATTCACACACATTTAAGGCAATAAAGTAGTTGTATTAGTTTAGGAATTGACATTTAAAAAATAACTTTATACAGTGCGCCATCATTTTAGAGATCAACATAATTGCAAATTATCAAGTGAAATGATTTTAACAATAACAAATTGCAAAATGATTAATTCAAAATACATATTATACTGTTTCGAAAAAAAGAGTCTTAGTTATAAGCTTAAGTCCTCTTCTTTATAAAGACCCATCTTAAAAAGTATAAATGATGAAATAAGACATGTACCATATCACTCTCGGTTCTCATGATCACCCTCATTATCTTCTAGCTCGCTTGGCATGATAACACTATTTTTCTCAAAAATATGTTTTAACGTAGGGTCATGTCTCAATACGAACCACCAATCCCTATCCAACAAATCTGGGTGAAAAAACACCTAGTTTTAGTGTTTTGGGAAAACATAGGACTCCTTAGCTTCATCCCACGTCTTTCTAGATTTGATACATATCAGCCTACTATCGTGGTCTTCCTTTACATTGTTCCGATCAAAGGTGTCCCACAACTTGCACCTAAAAATAACACATTGGAAAGAAGAGAAATCCACTTCAATGATCTCTTGTATCTTTCTGACGTAGCCTAACATCCCTCATACTAGGTTTTGATCACGGTGGCTAGCTCAACTAGATCGATCGAACTCAACTTATACTCCACAGTCTTCTGTCATGTGTCCATCATCAGCATTTTCTATGTGAAAATGGTGTCCATATGCCCACATATAAGGGAACAAATTCACCTATAAAAAAGTTAAAAAATCATAGTGTCATGTGTCTTATAATAACCCAATTGTTAAAATATGAAATATAGATGTTACATTTCAAAGGTGCATTATTAAGTTTAAAATTTTCATAAATATATTATTACCGAGTGCATGCACCCAATCCCTATGTTTAGCACATCCTCTTCAACATGCGAGTAAGGACCGATTGCACCGAATTTATCTCTAACTTGGTCATCAACCCAACTAATGGAGCATATAATTGGGATATTTTCTTTTAAATGATCGGAATAACACACACTTCTACCATTCAACTATGTGAATTCTTTCCTATCACTATCCCATTTCATCCTCTTTTATTCATACAATGCAGCCCACAGTTTTTTCACTTTGGAATTGTAAAGAACGAATTTATTTATTTCATCAATTTATGCATTCTCTAATGAAATCAAACCAACATATAGTACATATGAGATCAAAATATACATTATATAGAAGTTCAACATGATTATTTACTTTGTGTAAATTTGAAAAATTATAAGTCGCTTACTCTTTATCAAGTGCCTTTTTCCATTCGTTTGGAAAATTTCTCCTTCTCTTTTGTCTTCATCCCTTTCATCGTCCCAAATCACTGCACCCGATCTTCTATCGATCAGCTTGATGTGCTCACTAGCATAATAGAAATACTCATACAATATGTACCCCTCTGCCATAAAGCCCTCGAGTTTTTCCCTTTGACGAACAAAACCTTTCAATTTCTTCATGTACCTCTCTAAGAAGAACATCCAACGACAAGAAACCACTCCAACTAATTCAACCTCATCTACTAGGTGGATTAGAATATGAACCTGCAATTCCATGAAACTCATCAACAGTTCCTTCTCAAAATACAAACAATCTCAATTGTCTCTTGACGCCACCGTGGAATGCTAGCCACATGAATCTCCTTTGACGTGATCCAACGTACAAATGAAGATGATTTGGATATTGCATGTCCTAGGTCTTGGGGGAAGTCATCTTTCACACACCCATGTAGGAAGAAAGGATAATGACATTACAAAGTTATAAACACATGAAAGAATATACAAAATTAGTTATTTTTATGAACCCTGCATGGGATAAAATGTATTAATATAAAAAATAATAAAACCATGCTTTTGACATTATATTACTCTTAGAAGATTCAAATGGTCATGCGATTTCAACCCTAAAAAATGGTCATCCATGGTGAAGCATGATCGTAGTGAAGACCCATATGAAGACGGTACCCTCACACCCATTATAACTTCCTTTGCCAAAGAAATATCGTCTTTTTTAAAATCCATGGGACATCACCTTATTTGAAATACCAATTAAAGGGACTAGATACCTCTGATCCTGTACATTCTAATCATCTTGGCTAATTTTTCTTTTTAATTTTTGAAGTAATAAGATATTTCCTAACATCCAATGTGTCACTTTGTTTCGATGATATGTGCCTCCATAAAGAAGATAGAACATTTTTAAAAATATGTATGGGATCTAATAAGTGGGTCATCTTAAGATGCTCCCAATATGGGAGGTTATAAAATATAGATTTCCTTTTCATCCCAATGGGAAATTTTTCAACATTGGTGTCGAAGATTTATGGATCATCAAACATAGGCTCCCCATTTGAATCAAACATTTTTATGAACTCCTTCTCCTTCTCTCTCTCATATGCTCTAAGCCATTTAGTTGGTGTCGTTATTGGAGACCTTTGGGTTCTCTCTCGTTTACCATTGAAAGCGGATGTTTCTCTTCTGTAAGGATGTTCTTCTAGGAGGAATACCATGGAGTAGTCATACATTGGATTTCGTAGGTAATTGGACCATCTAGATTTCAAAGAAGGTCCACAACATTTACATCCATAATACCCTTTTGTTACAAGACCTGTGAAATTATTGTATACAATATGCATGGAAAGTTAAATAATATCATGAAGATCAGAACAATTACAATGAATTAAATAACTAATATGAGAAATAACATTGTTACGTATTTAAACAAATCAATAAACATGTAATTTACCAGAGAAAATTCCTAATCCTGGATAATCATGTGTCATGTAAGCACATATGCCATACAATGTAAAACTCCTCTATGCTACGATGGGTCTTGATACATCTTATACATTTATCCCATCCCATAATTCATTCAATTCATCTACTAGTGGTTGTAAGTAGACATCCATATTCTTCACTTGCCTTCTACCAGGGACTATGAGAGCCAACATAAGATGTTCATTCTTCAAGGAAAACCATGGGGGGATATTTTTATTGATCACTACTACAGGCCAAACAGAATAGTTGGTGTTCTGGAGGGAATATGGGTTGACGCCATCCATGGCTACACTAATTCGTAGACTTCGTACTTCATCCTTGAAATTTTCAGACCATGTATCCTCTATATTTTTCATGGCTATTGAATCTGTTGGGATTTCCATAACTCCCAACTCATTTCTGTGTGAGGCATGTCATCCATGCAACATAGCTAATTCTTTCCAATGAAAGAACCTTTGAATCCTTGAGATTATAGGCATGTGCCTCAATATCTTAAGAGGACCATGTGATTTACCCTTTTTATTTATTTATCGTACCTTTCATGCCCACATTTTGGACATATCTCTTTGTCTACATATTATCCTCTATAAATAATACAATCATTTGGACATGCATTATATGATATGTACTCAACACCCAATATTTTCAACAATTTCGTTACCTCTTTGCAGCTACCGGGTAAGACATTATCACTCGGAAGAACCTTATATTTGAATAACCTATATTTGGTCATGGAAAATATTAAATTTACATTAATGCCGATATAATTATTAACATTCATAAAATTTACCATTTGTAATGTTCATTGTGTGATTATATTTCTCAAAATATAAGGGAGGACTTGATGGTCAATTACCTCAAAATTTTCGATAAACATGCATTTGACAAGCCAAACTTTGCTTTCAAGTTGAACAGTAACATCATTGTCCCCAACCGAGTAGACATTGACTGACCACCATGTCCAAAGAGAGGGGTGGTGGAAGAAAATTTAAGGCTTTCGAAAAAGGTATCAGCAATATGAGCATCATCCCCTAGCTTATCATCGTTTTGGAATGCATCTAACAAAATTATCTCCAAGGAAATCGTATCCCTTAACTAATCATCCATACCAACCTCTATTTGATTGCCTACATTTCCAACTTTTGAAGAACTACTATTGCTGTAGTCATTCCTAATTGGTGAATCTGGACGTAGTGGGAATTAAATAGGTGTTTGATTCAACCATTCTTGGTATCATTCCTCTCCAAGTTTTTCTCTTAATTCAACCTTCTCTTGATTTGACATTGTCATGGGGTGCAACAGAAGATGGTAGTTAGGTCACTAATCATCACTCGCATCCTAATAATTTCAAAAAATATATTTGAACATGATTAGTACAAAATAAATGATATCAATTAGTAAGCATGTTGAGAATGCATGATTAATTGGTTTGACGTTGAAATAATTACATTAATATACCAAACAATTATTGTTACCATCATTGTCCCCGGATTGTGGCTAGAAGATGCAATGTTACAATTGGCAGGGTGAAGCGGTTGTCCATTTTCATCTACCAAATGCGCCTTGTGGTATGTTGCTCCTAATAAGAGCTTCCGACGTTTTGGAGCTTTTTTAATATTTTCTGCATCTGAACTCGATTCGGAATCTACATGAGCCAGAAAATTTGTATACATTAATTTTATTTAGTTGATTGACATGGATAAAATAAATAAATTCAATTAGATAATGAAAATATAAATAAAACCTGAAGTAATTACATCTGGAGATGGATAGGGAGAACTCTACAATGGACTTTGAGAATTATTATGGAACGAGTTGGATTTTGAAAAACTGTCCATTTGATATAATTATGAGATTTTATCCCTGCATTTGACCAAAATCAACAATACATTTTTGTGTACAATATACCTAAAATTAATTTTGGTGCCTTAAAAATGGACTTATTGGTCTCGGTGCTAATGTACTATTAACGGCACCAATGTGTTTTAGTTACTGTGCACCGGTGCGGTTTTATTAACTGACGCATCGGTGTTGTTAGTTAAGAAATGCACCGAAAATCCATAAATTAAAAAAATAAAATAAATAAATAAAAAATCCTCAACTTTATTTTTTTGAAGTGAAAAAAAAATGGTAAATTGAAAATGGGTGGAAAATTATTTTCGGAAATCTAATTTCATAAAAAAATTCTTTAAATATTAAAATCTATTCATTATTTCATTATTTTTGCAACAAATTTCAAGGAGGGATTTTCATGAGAGACATACCTGGAGAAAGAGAGCACGAGAGCACTGTGGAGTAGCAAAATGCTTTCAAACGACAACACTATTTAGAGAATCAGAATTTGAAACATTTGGCGATTTGCATGAAAACCCTATAGTATAGTAAAATTGTTAAATTTTACTGTAATAATTATTTTTTTTACAGTTAATGTTGGATTTAATACATGCATAGTAAAAAATTTAAATTTTTTTGTGCATTTTCAGAAAAAATAAATAAATAAATAAAAAATAAAAAAAATACAACAAATTCCATTATTACGTTAAACCCTTGCTTCTTCTTGTTTATGTGACTTCACAATTAGGGCTTTTCATTTTAGATTTATAGGGTTTGTATTACTATATATATAGGCATATGACATCTAACCTGCGGGACCACTTGCAGAGTTAGATCCCAATCCATGTCGGCCCTGCACGATTTTAAAAAAAATAGATGTTTAATCAGTGTGCCCTGTTTAAAATAGCCCACCGGTGCGGTATTGTAGTATAGTGCACCAACCGCGTACAGACAAAAAACACTATTATATAAAAATAGTTTTTTAATAAGTTATTTTTGTGTTAATTCGTGCATCGGTCAACATATAACGCGTTGGGTCTCCTTGTTGACAAAGTGCATTTTACGATGTTTCTACTGTATTGGCAGTGCGTTGATAAGAACCTATCGTGCTGCATTCAGTGCATACTTTGGGAAAGGCACACCATTTTCTTGAATTTTTTATTTTTTTTTAAACCTGAAAAGTATGTGATTTATTTATAAAATATATTAATTAATGGTATGGTACAGGTTTCATATTGATAAATAAATGTCTGATAAGGGTTCAAATAACAAAAATACTGATAGCACATCGAGAAAATAAAAAAGGGAAACTTCTTTTTAAATTCTTTACAAAAATTATTATTTTTGAACTGACATGTATTTTTTACTGTGTATCATTTAGAGCCATAAAATGACGAAGCTTGATAAGGTTATTTTGTATCTAAGACTAGAAGAGCGTAAAATCTTGATGGAAAAATGTAGAAGGGTGAATCAGGTGAATGAAAAAATACTATCGGTCCAATATGAGTTTCTTTTTGAATTTTCATTAATAATATACTTAAAAATATTAGATAACATGTTTTAAACAATCTATTAATTCACATATTTTTTATTTTCTATAGGGACCAACAACGAAGAAAAGGAAATTTGTTCTAAGAAAAGAAAAAAAAATAGAACAAGCAAATGAAAATGAATTTCTCCTTAGCTCATCTGGAGTCATGCTGGAGGTTAACGAAAGGGGGGGGGAGGAATTTTACAAAACTTTGAGGGATCTAGTGGAACCAATTTTATAGACATTCTTTCCACTTACAACATAAAAATCAATCCAATGATTCTAAGAACCAAATTTTATTTAAACTACAGGATGAGTTTCGAGAGAATTGGTCAATGAGACATGTCAGAATTTTAATAGAAAAAATATACAACAACAAAAAGAAGGAATGAAAAAGTAATATTCCTTTAAATGTTTTTCTATAATTATATGTATATATTACTAGAAAGAAATCATTTATAAATATCACTTTTTTTATATTTAAATTTCATATATCAATATAAAATTAAATATTTTATTATCACGTTACATTCTCACGAAGATTATGAAAATCTGAGAGGAATGAGTTGATATCATAAATATGCCAATATGAATGTCCAGAAAGGTGTACAAGGAGATGGTCAAAGAAATGAACATAATTTCATCGCACGAGGAGCCATCTCAACAAAAACGTGCTTCAAATGTAATATATAATCATTGAATTTTTTATTAGGTACAATAAATAAAGAATTTAGCATTAAATATTAATTTTCAAGTATTTTCATGCAGAAAAGAAAAGAAAGTGGAACCCATTCAACACATAAAATAGGACGATAAGGAAGAAAAGGGTTGATATCTATGTTTGTGAGTAATTGTTACTTCCTTATAACAACTTAACTAGATTCATTTTTGTATATTTTAAGTTGTTTTACAACAATCATCATTGAATGTCTTCAAACAAGTGCTAACAATGGCAAAGAAGAACCATCAGAAGAATTGATTGACATTGGGTTAAATATGGGTTGTTAGTGTATGTTGGCATATTAGAAATTAATTGTGGAATTTGTAAGCATCTATATTGTTTTACTTAGCTCCATCTATAATTAATAGAACAAAAAAAACTTTTATATTAAATCTATGATTTGTTATGGGGTATAAAACATGTAGGAAACAAAGTATGGAACTGTGCCAACAAATGAATTGTTGAAAGATGGCATGAAATTTGGTTTTGAAAGAATGTGTATAGTTCGTGATTCAATTCTTTCTATGGTACATTTATTTTCTATTTACATTAATGTATATTATTTAATATTGAAATTTTCTCGCCAATGTATATACACTCATTATACTTTATTTTTATGTTTGTAGATAGAACTTGAAGAAGAAGAAAACAATCAACATAGTGAACAAAATATTCCTCCAAATAACCCAATTCATGGAAGTAGTTCAAGCAGTGACAACAGTTCCAGTGAAGAATGATGATCAATATGTTTGGAGATCAAAGCAAGGCATTGTATTTTTTGAAATATTTGTCTGTGAAATCATACATTTTGTTTAATGTAATGGACATAGTGTCCCAATTGAAAGAAAAATGGATACCAATAATTGTCCCATTTTGTATGAAAAAGAGTGTCTTATATATATATACACACATTTTAATTTATTCTATTGTGTTCTCCATTGTCGTTGTGAAATGTTACACCCCTGATTAAATATATGGATGATTAAATATTATAATGAAGAGATGCGAAATCTGATGATATGATACAAAAAATTAATCCAAACATCACATTCAAATGCACTAATAGAAATTTAATTGATATGAATACTGTTATAAGATATGTGTCGACTTTTGATGAATAATGAATTTTAAAAACTCATAATAATTGCAATGTCACAGGTCGATGTTTTTTAAAACTACAAAATGAACACCAAGTGTGTTAGTTACTGCACACTAGTGCATTTGTATGATAATGAACACCGGTGTGTTTCTATGACCTATGGGCACCGCACAAATACCAATACCAATTAGAATGCCCAGTGCACTTTATTGACGACTACCACCCAAGCGGTCTAATAGGTGTTGCATGCACTGGTATGGTTTTCCTTTAACGCACCAGTGCATTTTTATAAATTAATGACACATTGATTTTTAGCACATAGACGGCTCGGTGCATGCACCTTCCATCAACCCAGTGCGTCTTGCTAGGTGACATGCATCGGGACGTTTCTAAACACCCTAGGGCATCCGAAATTTGTTTTCCATCCCGGTGCTTGGTATTTTTACGGTACTGGTGCGTACATGGTAAAACACACCGTTGCGTTCACACCTTAGGCACTCACCGATGAGAAAAACATTCGTAACAACCTTCATTCACCCAGTTTTTTTTAGTTGTGTTGGAATTCCGTTAGAATCTCCACCAAAACCTATGTTGCTAAAAACAGATGTTGTAGAAAATGTGTTTTTGACAATTTTGGCCAATTTTATAACACTAAAAACTCCTTTATAACCTCCACTCGAGGGTATTTTCCTTGTAGTGTGTTTGTAGATTAAATATCCAGAAGATCCAGTGAGGAGAAAAACCCAATGAGTTCCAATATTTTCATCTTCACCATCTGGGGATAGAAGAATATTTCTATCAAAATGGAATTTGGATGCATAAACAATCCCATGGAGTCCAACAAGGAAAAATAAGAGAAAAAGACACACAAAAAATATGATAGAACCCATATCAGTTTCCCTTCCCTTCAAACGATTTAAAATTACTTTTGCATTTTGGAGAGAACATGAGCATTAAATTATATAAATTTCCTCCCTGGTTTGGAGAAGATTAAGATTTAGTAACCTTAAGGTAATTGTCATAATATGTAAAAACAACATCGTAAGGGCCTATGGTAAGTCCCTACACTGAATTGATCATTTTTTTAAAGGTCCAGTCCATGCATAAGAATCAGAGGGGTGGAAAACCATGAGATTTATTGGTCTGTTGTCTTAATTATGAATCAAAATTCCCTCTGTTAAATTTTTAATTATTTTGTGGGTTTTGATGGATATCTTAAGATTCCATCCTATCAATATTTTATCAAAAATAAAAAAATGTATATTCTTCCTTGCCTTTTTAGTCCTACATGACATGAAATCTCACAATTAGAGCCAAAAATACAATCCAGCATAAAATAATTGGTTAAACTCGTGAAAATGGGAACCCACCTTTAGAACGTCTGCATACATGAACACAATATTATTCTCATATTTCAGTCAGCCTCTTTTAATGATTCGATATGCATGGAAAACATCAACTTGTAAACAATCCATTCAAAACCTAGTAGAGTTATGCTAAAATGCATCAAGAGTTTGTAGTATTCCTATAATCATAATCTTACCCTTCATGGAAATCTCTATGTAACTTGAATACCAAATAAAATAAAAATTATAGAAGCTAGAAGAATAGCCATGGCATCTTTAGATCTATACACATCTTGTGTGTGCCAAAGGTGCTTTTAAAAAAATGGTCTACTAGGTGCTTTGGGAAAAGAGTGGTATCTACTCTACCAAAATCATCAAAAAATTATGTCGAGCATCAACTTGTGAAAATTCATGCCATATAGGTTAGGAAGGCAACAAAAAGAATGAAATTTCAGTGATATTCTTAACACTCCCCCAACCTCACTAGTGAACCTTTGCATATGAAAATATTTATCATTATAAATCATATATAGCCAAATGTATCAAAGCATATTCAATCCAATTTTAGAGATATCTAAAATTGAGCTCAACATGTGATCCTAATTGTCTTCCCAGAAACATACAAATTTCTTCATTACCTTACATGTTAGATTTATCCAACTTGCATTAGGTAGACCTTAGTATGGAAAAGCATGGATAAAATCACCCTATGTTTGTAGTTTAAATATCCAGAAGATACAACGAGGATAACATCCTAATGAGTTCTAAGATTTTCATCTTCTCCATATGTGGATAACGAACTCTTGCTATCAAAATGGAATCCATATGCATCAACAATTGCATGGAATCAATTTCCTTTTTCATTTTCGAGAGAAAATGAGCACTAAATTTATATAAATTTCCTCCCTAGTATGGAGAATATTAAGATTTAATAACCTTAAGTTAATTTTCAAATCACCTTCTGAAATTGATAACTCTTTTGAAATTTCTAACAGCATCAAATCACTACAACAACATGGATTTAAGTGGAAATATTTTTAAACAATTTTGTGAAGGGAGGAGAGAAGGTGGAAGAGATGTTGACTGATCAATCATGTCTGCTAAATGCAACCATTGAAGAAATATTTACAAAGAGGGATTATTTATGGAAAATACACTAATGTCTCATTTGATAACTTATGTATTTCCTTGACAATGTTGTTATCTTGCAACACCTTCGAATTATTCAGAGCCATTTCCTTTTCCTAAGAGCATGTGGAAAACCCTTCCTAATTTGAGTGTCCTGTGGATTTCATATTCTTGCAAGAATTACTTGTGCCTCATCTAGAGGAAATACATAAATGTCTTTGGCGAATGAAAATACTGCTTTGATCTTGAGGGTCGAGAGAAAACCAGGTGGTTAGATAACCATGGATTTGAAATCGATTACTCCATTGAAAATGTCTTGAAAATGAAGAACAATATTATTAGAATTAGGCTACACATTGAGAGCGGAGCTATAACTTTCACGGTGCGAATGACGGAGTGAAATGTGATTATTGTTACAACTTCTAGGAACTTCAGTGGTCCCTTCAACAACTTCATTGCTTCTAGAGGGGTTTTCCCCATGCATATCATTGTTTATTAGAGGCTACCATTCTTTGAGAATACCCTAGACATTGTTCATTCCATGCATGTCCTAAGAAATCGGATCCCGATAGAGCTACTGGAGTTTATATTGTATGATAAAATATTCAAAAGGGGATCTCTTTCAGGATGAATATTTTCAGAGTTTTGGCATGGTTAGTTTCTTAGTTCTTAAATTTATTATTTTTTTGTTAATTGATATTTTGAAGTAAACATTCTACATTGTAGTTGTGTTTTTACACTTACATAATCCTATCAATTTTTTAAATTCATATATTTCTTTCCAACAACTCAACTCCAATAGGTTGGAACCTCAAAAATATCAAGATAATGGGACATTTATGCTTCATGTAGTGAAACATAAGAAGCATAAAACTACATGGAGGATACTAATGGTGATGATGGGAAGACACAAATACACATAGATTAATATATGCATAATAGACACTTGGAATTTTATGGAGGGGAGGCTATGGGATTCCTAGCCAATGAAAATGTTCTAATCTCTAGCCTTGGAGGGCTTGGGGTTGAATTCGATATGTTTTTTTCTTTATTATATTCATCTTCTTTTGTCTTTTCAATTCTCATGAATCATTATAAACAATGTAACTGTAATTGACGAAATGGGTTCTCTTGATTTTTGTTTGCAATTTGTGTGTGAATAAGAAAATTGTGATCTACTGATGTAGAGTATTTGTGTAGGTTTGACCTTCTCGAAATAGTGAGTAGAGTAGAGTAACATGTTGGAAGTTTTGGTTATGAATTGGCTTCATGTATATTTTTTTTCCTTTTATTGTCTGATAAGGTGGTGTGGCTTATCCAATTGGAGTGACAATGAAGAGTTGTAGTATTGTTATCCAGATAGTGGTGTGTTTGATTGTTATGTGGGGAATAATGGGAGGTGGCCATGGTAATGAGAATGGAGGCATTATATTTTTGGAAGCTAAAATAACATCCACATTGAACCCAACCCCAGCACCACCACCACCAGCAATCTTCACCAATCTAACAACTCTGCTATCATTAACTGGGTCGTTCAAGACTTTCTTAAGTCTCTTGGAATCAAACATGTTATCACTCTAGTAAATTATTAAGTTGTGGGATTTTGGTTTTTAGTCAAAGAACACTAGAGATAACCACAAACCTACTTCAAACTCTAGGATCTAGCCTTCCTATGGTTTAGAGAGGGCTTTCTCTTTAAAATTTATCTTTGTTTGATTTGTAAATGTTAAGGTAGTTATGAATGGGCAGTTTGGTTTTAATTGATTGTTTTGGTGGGAAACAATCACTTGGAGGGATGAATAGAGAGAAATATACTCGTCCATTGGGCTATGGAGTCTAAATCAAGCTAGCAGAACTAGGATCAGGGCCTAAAAGGTCAATTTCTTCAGGGCAAGACAAATAACCCTTGGAGATCATGGAAAATTATTTTGAGGTGATATGATCAGGATAAAGAGCACTTAAGGATCCTTTGATCTGGAAAATGGAAGTAGTAGATAGAGGTCAAATGGGAGAGGGAGCAATTAAGGTTTTCCTACACCAAAAATCAGAAGAAAACAAAGAAATGATAACTAGTTAAAAATAGGGTGCTATTAACATGTCCTGTAGTAATACTCCTAGTTATACATTCAGATTTAGAATTGAAACACGGATGTATGCATGTAACAAAGAAAGATTACAAATGACAAGTTTAGAGAGTACTTCACTCCAGATAGCTTATCACAGGGTTCCTGAAGTATGATGCCAAATAGTTGATCCAGTTTGCTACTCAAAATCGAAACACAAAGCCTTGAAGTCCAACAAAATATCTATAGTAATCTCCAATAATTTTATTCCACACAAAAATACTTCTAAGAGTGAAGTATTTATACATAATGTATTACAAAATATCCTAGATGACTTCTAGGAATTAACTTAGGAAAATAAAATATCTTTACAACAAAAATAGGGACAATTGCTTAACAAATCAACAAGTTGTCCTATTTTATTCAAAATAAATAGAACTGTTTTGATGACAAGAGGCTGCTAGCTGCCTATGTGTCCTGTATGCTGGCTGTTAGATATTTTTATGACTTTGACTTGCCTTCACTAATACTCTTTCTCACTTATACTCTTTCACACTGATGCTCTTTAATTCATATACTCTTTAACCTTCAGTAAAATTGTTTTTACTGTTGTACAATCTGTTTTGACAGTGAAACCCAAAAACATATTTTTCCTTTTCCATTTGTTTGTCTTTACTTCTTCATAATAAATCAGTAAATGTTTGCCATTCCTCATTTTTAGGAATTTGAATATTTTTTAGTTTCCTAAAATTCTCATTAGCTTCAGTATACTTGGCAAAGGTTGGCTTGATAACAAATAAATGTTTGATTCCATGTTGCAAGTAAAACAAGTCTTCAAATTTCTTCAATAAGACTTTCCCTATTGGAATTCCTTGCCCTTGTGGCTTATTTACCTATTCTTTGGCAAACTCCCTGATCTTTTTGCCATAATCATTTTGAGGCATTAGCTTGTCATTAAGAACCATGATATCTAGCAATCCTTTTTGCCTCAAATTTGTGAATTTAACCATGAATCTTGTTATAGTAGTATTCATAGTTTCACATTTCTCTTCAAGTTGCCTCATCAAATTTATTTTTGTGGTAAATTTTCTAATTTTGAGGATATTTGTTGTCCTGTCATTGATTTTCAATTCTTCTAATTCCTGTCTAGTCTTGCTGTTCAAGAAAGTGATAAGCTTTATAGCTTGTTCTAGTTTATTGGCCAATTCATCTTGTGTTTTTTGAATCTCAGCTTGTGCTACTAGCAGTAATTCTCTTTGTTCAAAAATGACTTGAATTGATGGCCAAACATCATGAATGGCTTCAATTACATTGTTCCACAGGTAATTATTGATATATTATACTTTTTCAATTAAAGCCAACTCACTTTGAAATTTCTTGAGTTGTTCACATAATCTTATGGCTTTCTGTTCATGTATCTTGGCATTTATCTGAGCCAATTTACTAGAATTCTCAAGATTCTCTATTGTTTTTGTCAATCTGTTTATCTCATTTGTCTTCAAAGACATCTCTTCCATTTCTTTTACTAATTGACTACTATCATTTGTAGGCTGCAATGTTGTTGTAGAAGATTCAGTACCTGAATTTGTGGAAGAAGTCACTGGCATTGTAGTGGCCAGTGGCTCTTAGGGTGCCAACTTTTCTCCTAAAGTTGAAGGCACTGTTGTGGTGATAACTGGAATGACTATGGGAATCTCTGGCTCTTTCATTGTTTCTTTTTCTTGGACAAGATTGTCCATCTGTATTTCGATTTCTTTAATCTGAGCTGTCAACTGAAGAATTAAACTCATCATTTCATGTTTTTTGCTCTGTTCTTGGAGGACTTATTTTGTCTGAGGATGCTCACTTTGAGGAAGTTTGATTTGTTTCCTCAAAGCTTTTATATCTTTATTTTTCTTTTTAATCAATAAATCAGTTGCCTTGATATTCGCAGGATCATATCCTACCTGCAACACTAGCTCTTCTAAGGCTTTTATCCTTAGATATTTGGCATGCAATGAGGCTTTATCCATATTCATTTGATCTTGCATGTTGAAGATAGTATTTTGGAGTTTGTGAGCACTCATAGCTTTTGTTGCCACAGTAGAATATAGCATCTCTGAGCTCTGCCTGTGGAACTCTGTCTGATCCAATTCATGGATGGTCTTTGTATCTACTTCAATATCAACTTTCCTATAGTCTGACATTGTCTTTGGCACTGCTACTTTAGGCTGCAAAACACACATAATCAATTTTTTACTTGAGTATTCAAACGCTGATAGAAATATGTTCTGATTACCTGGCTTTTTCTTTAAGAATTGAGAATATATTTCAGTATTTATTTCCTCATTCTTAAGCTTGATTTGCTTGTATTTCTCTTTAATATCTAATTCCTTTTCCTCAGCTGCATGTGAGGAAGATGCTTCCATAATTTGTTGCCTATCCATTAACTATTTCTCTTTATTGATTTCTTCATTCTGATTGGGCTCATTGATAATCACAGTAGCCACATTAGTAGCTGGAAAATCTGTATTGGTGTTCAAAGGCTTTGTTTCTTCCACATTTATTATCACTTTTTATTTATCTGCTGAATATAATTTGGGCCTTTTGTTATAAATGATCTTGAATTTTGTTTTTGTTGTGGTTTCTGTAGTATAAGCTCCCTCTTCTCTGATTCTTTTAGTGGATGTCTCTGGCTGTTTGGAAATTTCCAAAGTTTGACTAGTATTCCTTTGGTTCACTACCTCTGTTAAAGTGTTTTCAACCCACTCAATTTGATTAGAAAAATTTTCTATTTCTGTCTTTGATTCATGGATAAAGGGTGTCAAATTACATTTTACTCTTAGTTTACTTAAGATCCCTTGTGGATAATAGTTCCATGGGAAACTTAATTCAAATTTAAATTCCAACAATTGCTTGGTTACTTCTTTCTCTGCATCTATGTGGTTGCATATAATTGGCCCTATCTAATTCTTCAACTTGAATTGGGTCTTCTTCTTGGCTGCCATGAATTTAATAGAGTCAGAATTAAGGATCTGCCTGATGTATTCCAAGGCAAAGATCCTCATTGGGGGATATTTAAGAAACTTGTAAGGCAACAGGTTTGCCCCAAAGACTCTAATTTCAGTGTATTTCCCATACAAATACCAGTCACCAACTTTGCTTTTCTCTGAGAGTTGCAGTATATTTTAAATCTCTTCACTTATTCTAGGCTGCTCTGTTTTGGTCAACATGGTAATCACTGAAAGTACAAAAAACTCTGAAAACTCCGAATAACTGAATTCTATGCATTATTTTCTGAGTATGGATGTCCAAATATGACAGACAAAGGATTCTCTTCAGTATCAATTTTTTGAAGGAAATTGGAAACTTATCTGATTGAAAAAATAGGAACATGTGGAAAAGACAGGAGGTATATCTGAATACTCCTTCACGCTGTAAATGAGTCAATTGATAGTGAATACTATCAACAATGAAACTAGCATAGTCAAAGATAACTGAGAGTGGTTGACCTGGAGAAAGGGTGGATAAAAATCCCAAGATAAACTCATCAGTGTGCTCATCAGTGAAATACCAAATAATGAAGGAAAGCATAGAGATTATATGTCTTGATCCTTCTGGGAAATTTTCAGTAGAATATGGAGGATTTATCTTTTGAATTTCTACATGGGGAGGCATAAATGTCTAAAAGATCATAAATCTTTTTAGGAAAGTCTAGGCCAAGATACAGCTGGGTTAAGGCCTCAATAGACAAAGGGACTTCTTGGGGGTCTGGTTGGAGCTGTAACATTTGGTTTATTGGCTCTTCGGTGATGGTAAATAGGACCTCTCTCTTAGCCTTCACAATGGATCTTTGTTCTGGAACATAGTATTGCTGACACAATCTGATAATTTCTTAACAAGGGTAAGTTAATGGAACCACATACTTTGGTAAATGTGAATCCCAAAGATAGATTTCATCTTCTTTATCTAGAAATTTTTCAAAACATCAGTTATGGATATCTATCGAGTTAAATTCCACAATAGGATCAACTATCTTGTAATCAGTATCAGCCAGGGGAATATGTTTAATATCAACAACTGGGGGTTGTAATGGATTGACCACAATTGTAGTATTTGGAGTCATGGCAAGGGTAGGCTTAGGAGCTTTAGAACCTATAGGCTTGCTGGTGCTCTTCTTTTTAGGCATCTTAGGGCTACTTCTACAAGTTTAAACTGTTTGTAGGAGTAATATTTTATCAAAGGAACTTTTGGTACAAATTTGGCTAAGAATGGCTTTTATTTGAGCTTTTTGTCCAAATAAATTTATCAAAGAGTTTTTATAACTGGTTTAAAATAGAAAACAAGGGTTTTCTGAATATTTATCTGAGAAATAGGGCTAAAACTCTATTGAAAAGGGGTTACAAAGGGTTCAAGGTACCTACAGAGTATTTTTGGCTTGTTTTACAGCTCAAAACAGGTCATTAAACCATGGAAAACTCACAAATTTCTTAAAAAAGGGTGCGCAGTAGAGAAAGGGTTTCTGGGAAAAAATTTCTAGAGTTTGGACTGTTCTTGGGACTTTTTGGGCAATTCAATTACTCAATTTCTTAATTTGAAGCGTTTTCTCTTTCTTAAAAAAAGCTTTTTAAATTTGGTTGCAGGTTTAAAACTCAGAAGAATACATGTTTGAATGTAGGTATCAGCTTTAAAGGTTTTCTTCAGTTTCTGTTTGATTTGATAACTTTAGTGGTTCATCTAGAGCAGGTGCAGCTCCTCAACTATCTTCATAGGTGTGTCTTGGGAGATTTTGGAGGTTTTGGGCATTAAAATGGCAACCAGGGGCTTTAGCATGGTTTTAATAATCGAGAGAAGGTAATACAATGGTTAAATGTGAAAGATAAATTAATTAACGTATTTAACCAAGTTTTTATTTAAACGTATCAATCGCATTGAATGCAGGTCTTGTCAGGAAAGAGGGTGGTTTTGAAGTTGGAATGGATGAAAACCGCGAATGGATATTGCACGAATGTCGAGCGGTAAGTGGTTTCAAGTCCAATCCACGCGATCCAATGAGGGAATGCCACGTAGAGGAGGGAGAAATGGGTGAAACCACCCATTTCGTGCAGATATGGTGTTTGAAGGGTCAAGCATGTTTTTCACGTGATATCATCCTCCGACCGTCAGATCAAAAGGTTTAAAGAGAACGGTCGAGATCATTACGAGAGTTGCTTCGAAAACCAAAAGGTGGAACCGGGCTTGGTTATATGCAGTGGAATGGTTAATATGTATTTAAACCTTTATAATATAGCTGAGGGGTAAATGGTATAAAACATATATGAAATTTTTTTAATAACGGTATAGGCGAGGATTAACATTTTTATTTAAAACATTTGTTAAATGTTTTAATAAAACATATGCGGGTGGGCTAAATTATATTATATATATTTTTAAACCTTTTACAGTTTTCAAACCATAGGGTCGAGATATTTCAATAACGGTAGTTTTTAGACCAAAGGGTTTATAATTTGGGGTTTTTATTTGCACACATGGATAATAGACTTTGGTCTTAAACATTATAATAGTGTATTTTTGGGGTTTATTAAATATAAGGGAATTAATAACTAGGAAAGGGTATTTCTTAGGGATTTAATAAAATATGTTAAAATTTAATATGAAAGGGGAGTGAAGTGTAAAACAAAATACATATTTATCTCTAAGTATAGTATAAAATCAAGCATTTCTCATATTTATATTTCCTTCACTAATACTTAGGATAAAATGTAATTCTGAGGGTTTTATGAATGTTTCTGCAGGGGTGAAGTTAATTATATGGGATTTCGCTTAGCTAAGTAAGAATGTTTCTTTACTTAGGAAAAAGGGGTTTTAATGTATGAATGAAAGGTGATTGATGATAAATGTGGGTTTAACATAAGAACTCAATATTTTTAACTAACCAGTCATTGAGCCTTGGGTCCGATCCCAACAAAAGTCAGAGAAATTCTCTGAGCCTGTTTGACTGATAGCTTAGAATACTTAATACTTATAGGGGAGGGGAAATTAGTGATTTTTCTTGATGATCATTTATTACATGCTTGCTCCACTGCTTTCTACCTACCCAGCTTTATTCTAACATTTTTTCTTCATTTTTGTAGATGCGTTTAGGCTTGCAACCTTAAAATATTTATTCTTTCAAAGCATAAACTATCTACATCTTCCTTATTTCATCCGAGGGCTCAGATTAAACTTTTTAGTTCCTCATTATTCTCTACCTATCTATTGATTTATCAAATTAAATAGTTTGACAAATATTTATTCACTATCTAAAACATGAAATTGAAAACATGACAAGTTAGGATTAAACTGTCTAATTGATCATGGATTATAGAATTTATTGACACTGCACATAATCATTATTCTTGCAGTCAAAGTAAAAGTAGTGGCATTTGTACTTGCTCACTTTCATGTTTTATTTTTCTCTTTTTCTTTTGGGTTCTATCTTTTTCGAAGTCCTTTGATCTTTGTTTTAGGACATTTTACCCTCTTTTTGATTTTTTATTATTTTTTCATTTTTTTTCAAAATATGGGAAAACAACTTGCAAAAAGCAAGGTATGTACATATTTACAAGACTATCAATGTCAATTCAAAATTTTATGAACCCTATTAAGATAGGACCCTAACACAACAATTTTCTTACATTTATACAAGCACAAATAACCACACATAGAAATGAATTATAATATTTGCACCACATCTCATATTTCATTCTCTTCTATCCCAAAGAAAATTTTGGCAAATCTGACAGTCGGTGAGAAGAAATAGTTTTTGTTGGTCCATTGCATTTCCAAGTTCTATACATTGACGAAATTCCAAGAGTTTAACAACCATTCCAACACAATGGAAATTGGAAGCAATGGGGGAAATACAATCTGAATATCATTGACTAAAGATGGTGGGGTTGTGACTGTGTCCTCTGGTTATGTGACCACCAATTATGGGATATCATAACACATGATGGAGTGTATGGTTGTAGTTTTGTCAAACAGAATTAGTCATGGGTCATTATTGAAAACTTATTTCAATATCATGTTGAACCCTCTGTATTGTATCATTTTCTATTGAAGTGGGGAGACAAATGTCATTGGTTAGAAAAATGGGTTGTTGATTCTAATCCTTATATGCCTTCCTTCATTCCCAAGCAATGGAATGCACAAAATAGGAAATGAAGTGGACAAAGAGAATTTGTCATTTTAGAAGTTATTTCCATGACCTAATCCTTGAGAGTTATTTCCTCTATTTTTTTCTTCTTACAATGAGGAAAGATGACTCACTAGATAGAGGAGGGTGAGGAAATATATTTATTTGATACTCCTACTAAAATGGGTGAGAAATAGATATTTGGGTCATAACACATATTTATAGTTTTTGAAAATATGCTAGTGTCTATGTGTATTATGCATGGCTGCTAGCATAAATGAGGCAATCGTATGAGAGAATAAGGGAGATGAAATGAAAAGGAAATCCAACCAGCTATATGGGATCATAACTTTGAAATATATGTATAATTCATGCCTAGCATATTCACCTCCACTAATAATTACTTCATTGTGCTTTACTTGATGCATCAACCTTTCTCCTCATCTTGTAGATTTTGAAGCCTAGTGGTCCTCTCTTTGTAAATGTTTTACATTGCCTTGTTGTCCATTTGACAGTTAAATGTTAAAATTATGTTGCAATGAAACATTAATGAATTTACATAGAGGGGGGGGAAATTAAATAAAAAGTAATACAATGAAATGAATTGCTTAGATCGGTACTTGCAATAAGAAGTATACTATATTTACTGATGCTAGAAAAGATTGTTCATATTACATGTTGTAAACTCGATAAGATAAGAAAATAATCATATACACAATTTATACCAATGCCTCAGGCCCAGTGCTTTCCCACACTCAATAAATTGTGTATATTATTCATTATGAATAACCTTGTAGGGTTGACATGAACATCCTTCTGGGACCTCCTCAACAAACCGTGCCCACTGCCCTATTAACTTATTATGCTAAGATTTTATTTTCTTCCAGTTTTTAACTAGAAAATCTCAAGGCTCAAACATTATTTTCTTCCAGTTTTGAACTATTAAAGCTCAAGGCCGAAATAATAACAAAGAAATGTTCTAATTTATTTTCATAAATATGATCAATGAATAATCGTCAAGCCAATCTAGGTGGAAGTGTTCCTGTGCAGCTTCCACCCAAAGACCAGTAATGTTAGATGCCTTGATATCTAACCAATGATGCTCAATTTTTTCGTCATATATGTCATGCACTAAAGACCTTAAGTCCCTAACCAATTTAGGAATTTGTTTCACATGAGAACACTACCTCATATCAAGTTCTTTTAACCTATATTGTGACACCCTCCTCCCACATTTACCCAAGCTAACCATTCCACTGGGATAAACATGTGATGAGAGGCTACTATGATGTGATTAAACTCCCCATGTATAGTTAAGGAAGTGGAACTGACAAAACAAGACCAAACTAACCTTCCACACATGCTACAAAACCTCCACGAGCCAACCAAACTTTCCAGGTGACCAACCCCTGAGGAAACTTAACGTTTCAATGAAATAAACCCCCATTCGCTCCCTTGACAAGTTATGCATGTGACTCTAGTCCTCCAGTCGCTCCCACAGCAAGGACAAGCCAACAACTGTGGACTTTTTTAGCTAGTTCTATGTTAGCAACCTCGAATTTTGTGCCACCTTTTTAAGGCCAGGACTCAGGCCACTGCCCAGAACTCCATGAAAACCTTAGAAATGCTATATAAACTAATACAAATGTACTAATGCAAACATTATATCAATTACTTGACTGGACCCCTACTAGCCATTACAAACATTTCATCAAACATGTCACAAATATGCATTTTACTAGTCATAAAAACATATTTGAGCATAAGGGTCTCATACTTATCTAAGAATCGCTAAGAAGCATTGATGCCTTATCACATTATCTGCATTATCATCTATTAGTTCATATATTCATTTGTCATTCATTTACAAATCAAAACATGATGAGATCCATACTTCATAAATGTCATAAAACATATAATAACTAGCTTATAAACATCATAAATAACAAGGATACAACAACCATAAATTCCACATGTGTATGAGTAAATTTTCACATAAAATACCAAAGAAATTAACTCTAATTAATGAATGAAAAGTCCAACTAGGTTTGGGACTTCCATGTACCACCCAACCATAGATTGGTTGAACCAAAATTTTCCTTCATCCAATACGCCGCGTGACATATTCCAAGCATGAATATGGGACTCATAACCAAAAATCAACCAGGGCTTCCCGAGGCTAAACCACTTAACCCTAATCAATAGAACCAGGCTTTATCGTAATCCTCATTGGATCACTAGTCCCCAAAACAAGCGAGGATGACTCCACCCTCCAGGCTTTAACGTATATCCTTCCATTCACCGGCCAAGGATTCCTAGGTCTGATAGAGGGCATCCACCTCTATGATTCTACTGTATATATTTCCATTCACTGGTCGAGGATTCGTAGGCCCACCGAGGTAACAAAAAAAAATTGATTTATTGCAACCCACAATATGGTTCAGGGTTCACTAGGCCAAGGCTTTACTGCAATCCACATTCTGATTTAGGGATCACTAGGAAATGTGTTCTTTCTTTTAGAGACCACCTCACCCATTTTCGAATCCTTCCAGCAATCCAGCTCAACCAAAACGTGAGAACTCCATCACACCATGGATATTCGTAAACATCAAGGCTAGGTTGCAAAACATTATCATGCGTGGAAAAAATCATGTTAGTGACAACAAGAGAACCAATAACACACATGCATACCCATGCATGCCAAAACTAGCAAGGAAATCACACATGCAACTCGATACCTACAAATACTCCCATTGTAGATGCTTGATCCTGCTCTTCCTTGCTTTATCTTTGTTTCCTCTTTTCCTTATTGATCCAATGTTTAAGTGCTCCTAGAAAACTTTAAGTTTCCAAGGGTGTGAAAGAGACAGAATAGAGAGAGAGCTCCAAAATTGAACTAACAAAAGGTACCAACTAATCCTTGGAAGACTTTTTATTAATTAGGCCTCTAATTTCTTCAAATTTTCATTATTTTCCTTC
The DNA here is from genome assembly GCA_034641835.2 of Pinus albicaulis. Lineage (NCBI taxonomy): Eukaryota > Viridiplantae > Streptophyta > Pinopsida > Pinales > Pinaceae > Pinus > Pinus albicaulis. The sequence goes on along the minus strand of CM076574.1, from coordinate 756,898,572 downwards.
ATTTTCATCCTCACATGCAATTTTTCACCTTCCTTTTCTCCTAATTTCAATTATTTTCATATATAAATTGCCAAAAATGTCATTGTGCCTTTCCAAACCCTTTTCCATTTCCTTTTCCAATTTCCTTAGCCATAATAAGCCAAATTTACACCCACACTAGGATGTTTTTTCCCAACATTTAGCTTGGAATAAGTGTCCCATAACCGTGGTTATTATTTTTCCTTTATCCACTTTTATTACATGGAATTTTCACCAGGGTTGTTATAGAACCCTCCCCCTTGGGGGAACACCATCCTCGGTGTACAATGACACCTACAACCAACAAGACTATTGAAAGAAAAACATACTTCACATGGATCTTTATAGTTTAGCTCGTTGCAATATTTATAATGATCAACCTGTAGAGAAGCAAACCAACATGACAACATAACAACATGACAACCATAATGACATGACACCCATACCTCTTATTGGAGCTTTATAACACAACTCATGGTGGTATTTACATCCATATACATATGTACATATACCAAAACATCACATCAAAACATATACCAAAAACATTCGCTCAACCAGTCAATAGAGAAGGATACATAGCTTGCATCTGATATGCCATCTCCCACATAACTACATCAGGCTCAAAGTGCTTCCACTGCACTTTAACCTGCTCGATTTCTAGGTTCTGGAGCATGAGCATATTTCTCTACAAAATACACTTCAGTTCTGGCTAGAATTCTGCTTCGGACTCCACCTGCAATACATACTAGTCAATCACATTATCAACATATTTAACATAGTTCTTAAGTAATGACACATGGAAAACATCATAGACCTTCACTGTCAGAGGAAGTGCAAGTCGATAGGTTACTGGTCCAATCCTTTCAACAGCCTTGAAAGGTCCACAAAACCAAGGTGCCAACTTGGCACATGATCTAATCGTGAAGGAGTTCTTATAGGGATTTACATGCAAGTACACTTGTTCCCCAAGTTGAAACTCCTTAAACCACTTGTTTTGATATGCATATATTTTCTTCCTAACCTATGCTTCCTTTAGATTCTTCTTTATTACCTTCTTTTTTTGTTCCATTTCTTCCAACATGTCTAGTCCAATCAATACCCTATTCGTCGGATCACTACAATTTATGGGACTATTACAACTCTGCCCATACAATGCCTCAAACAGACTCATCCTTAGTGACTCTTGTTAACCATTTTTGTAAGATAACTCAACCAAAAAAAGGTAATCCTCCCATATCCTCTTCTGATGCATCACATACATCCTCAACATGTCCTCCAATATCCTATTCACCCTCTTTGTCTGTCTATCTATCTGTGGTTGATAAGTTGTGTTGAAGGCCAACTTTGTACCCAATATTGTAAACAACTCCTTCCAAAACTTGGAAGTGAACTTTGCATCCTTGTTTGACACAATATTCTTCGGAACACCATGCAATCTAGCCACATTACTGATGAAGACCTGTGCTACATCACTAGATGAATACGTTATTTTAATGGAATGAAGTGCGCTACCATAGTCACCATGTCTAAAACAACCATGATGGAACATGCATGTTGTCTAGATGTATTCAACAAAACTATAATGAAATCCATGGAAAAGAACTCCCATTTCCACTCTGGAATCAGGATCGGCTATAGAAATCCATCTGGATGTTTGCACTCAGCCTTTACCTGCTAACAGTCCAAACATATAGCCACAAACTCTGCCACGTCCTTCTTCACATTCGGTAAATGATAAAACTTCTTTACTGCTATCAATGTCTTCTGGTATCATGGGTGACTTGAATATGTTTTTTCATGAAACTCTATCAAGATAGTATTCTTGAGCTCACTATTTTATGGAACATATATTTTGTCCCTAAATCTAATCAAGTCGTCTGCTAAAAGATAATAGTCCACATCCTATGCACTTGTACCTATACTTGTACTTGTACCACTAACTGTACTTGTACCACTGCATGTACCTTCACTCTGTTGTAATATGTGCCTAAGGTTCATGCACCTATTATCATGTTTTCATGCCTATAATATATGATCCTATAAGTATGTCCCACAAAAACTCATAGTTGTTATATGATTCACCTATACCCTCTTGCTAAGATCATCTACTACCATGTTCTCTTTACCCTTGATGTACTTGATCTCAAATTCAAACTCACTAATAGTGGCCAACCATATAGTTTGATTTGCATTCAGATTCAGTTGATCAGATAATTATCTCAACCCACTATGATCACTCATAAATACAAACCTCCTTCCAAGAAGATAATGCTTCCACATCTTTAATGCATGGATGATTGATGCCAACTCAAGGTCATGTGTTGGATAATTCTACTCGTGCTCATTCAATTTCTTTGATTCAAATCATATTTCTTGTCCTTCTTGCATAAGGACTCCATCAAGCCCTCTCTTGCAAGCATATGTACACACCATAAACACCTTTTACAAATATGCAATCTCTAACACTGGATCATTTGTCAACAACTACTTCAACTTTTCAAAGCTCATTTCACATTCGTCTGTCCACTAAAATTTCTTACCTTTCCTTTGCAATGATGTAATAGGAAATGTGATCTGACAGAGGTCTCCCATGAACCTCCTATAGTAACCTACTAGTCCCATGAATGATCTTACCTCATTCACATTTATAGGAGCTTCCCACCCCATGATAGCCCTTATCTTTTCCAGGTCCACTTTTATGTCATCCTTGGAAACAACATGTCCCAAGTAATGTAACTATGTCTGAAAGAAACTACATTTATGGAGCTTAGCATACAACTAATGCTATCTTATAAATTTCAATATTGTTGCTAAGTGATCGACATGGTATTCCTCATTATTAGAATATATCAAGATGTCATCAATGAATACAATAAAAAAATTGTCCAGATAAGGATGCAACACACTATTCATCAAGCACATAAAATTAGCTGGAGCATTAGTCAAACCAAATGGAACTACAAAAAATTCATACTTCTTGTACCTGGTCCAGAAATTTTTCTTGTAAATGTCCTCTTCTTTTATGTGTACCTAATGGTATCATTATCTAAGATCAATATTCGAGAAAATTGCTTCTCCCTTCACCTAATTAAATAATTCATCAATCCTCGACAATGAATACCTATTCTTGATGGTCACTTTGTTCAACTGCTTTTAATCGATGCATAACCTGAGAGTACCATCCTTCTTCTTCACAAACGATATTGGTGCACCCTAAGGTGATATGCTTGGCCTAATCCATCCCTTGTTAAGCACTTCCTTCAACTGCAACTTTAAATCTACTAACTCTGGAGTGATCATTCTGTACGGTGTTTTCGATGTTGTTGTTTCCCCTAGTACCAACTCAATAGAAAATTCTACTTCCCTGTGAGGCATCAACTTTGAAGTCTCTGCTGGAAATACATCTTGAAACTACTGTAAATCTGAGTACTTGATCAATATATCCACATCCTCATCCTCCTTAACTTTATCGCCATAAATGTGCACTGCAAATAACACACACCCTTTTCTGCAACTGCGCTTTTCCTGCATAACTGTAACCATTCTGACTGATGTTTCCTTCTTCTTACCCTGTAAGACTCTATGTTCTCCATTATCATCCAAGCACTCAATGGTTTTTTTCATAATAATCCACTTTAGTCCTATAAAGATACAACCAATCCATACTCAAAAACATACTATATGATCCCAACAACAATACATTCAAGTGTGTTGATGTAGGCATACCATTCAATTCAAATTCACAAGCTCTTACCCAATGATGAACTCCCCTCTTTGTACATGTATTCAACTACACTAACCAAGATTTTGCATGCAATTATTTATTCAAGCAACACTTATCCACCAATTCGGTGTTAACATAACTATAATTAGATCCAGGGTCAATAAAAATATAAACAACTTGATCACAAAGCTTAATGTACATCTCAATGATAGATTCCTGGTGATCTTCCTTCCTTTTATCCAATGTTGGATACATACGAGGAATGCTTTGCCCAACATCCCCAATAGTATGTGCCTCATGTGCACTATAGATATGAGTCCCACCACCCTGATTCTGTGGAAAATCTCTCTTAATATGTTCCTTACCACGTGTCCAACACTCCAACCACCCTATACTATCACCTTTATTCTACTGATGTGACCCATGTCCCTGGCTAGCCACGTTGAACTTCTTGTATGGTGAAACATTATCTTTATCTTCTTCATTATGAGGCATTGTTATTTTCGGGTTCCATTTACCTTTACATATACCTTTCCCTTTCCATCCTTGTTGAGATTCATTCTTACTCTTTGATTGCTCATAACAGTGTTTCAGTTTCCTAATTACCTGCTCAAGCGACCGAGGCTCATCATACTCAATCTGATCTCTAAAAGCTAATGGAAATCCATGGAAAAATATATGAACTTTAGCCTTTTCATCCTTAAGATACAGTACATACCTCAATAGTTCCATTAACTTGGTCATATACTCCTCATCTATCATTGATCCCATTTTAAGCTCATAGAATTCCTTGGATTTTTTGTTCTAGTACCTTTCTGACAAGTATTTATTCTTAAAGAGTCTCTTGAATTCATGCCAACTCAAGTATTTTGTCCTAATGTCTCTGACCCGTTTTACATATTCCCATCAAATGTATGTTTTCCCTTTGAGGCTAAAGATAGCTACTTTGGTCTTTATATTCTATGTGTACTCATGCAACTCAAAGACGTTATTCATCCCAAGTAACCAAGCCTTTGCATCCTCTAGCTTCTTCAAATATCCATAGCTAGGTGGCTTTTCTTTCTTAAACTCATCCGGAAAATATCCCTTGTCACTCCTCATGTAAGCCTGATAACGATGATGATTATAATGACTATTAGAACCAGAACTAGAATAGTACATGTGTCCATCACCCCTCCTATCCGGAGTATCCAAGAGTTTGTCATCTCTAACTGTGTCATCTCTATCCGATCTATGACAACCATGATATCTACTACCATATTCCCCATTATTCCTATCCTCCTGCCCATGGCTGATCCGAAATGATCCCTGTCTCTGTAATTATTACAAACTCTAAAGGATTACCACATTGAATTTTACTTGATTTTCCTATGCGTTCATGATTCTGTCATTGTCTGATTTACAACTTCTTATATATGCCTTCAAAATTCTCAATGTGTCTGCTAAGTCAGAACTGTGCCCAACACCATGTTGATTATCTGATCCATATATAGAATCTCCTGAACTGTATTCTACCATGTTGATATTCATCTTTATCTCTTTCCTGCTAGCCATACTATGTCAACTAAACTAAATCATATACAAACCAACATACCTCAGTATAATTCGGGGAGGATGTTTCATCTACAAGATCAACCAAATCAGTGAAATACATGTATAAACATAATCATAACAACATATAGATATCATCCTAACCATCGTCCATTCATCGTTTCATGACCATATCGGCCACACATCATGACCTCATGCATGACAACTACAACCATATCAATGCATGCTTACCAAAATGTAACACCAATATGCATAAACAATGCATAACCAATCATACACTTGTGACGACACATTCCACAACAACACCATCAAATTTCACATGGAGACGCCATTGCAACCAAGACCACTACCATGCATATGCAACAAGCACATAGACCATAATTATAAGGAACACATATGTAACCGACATGAATGCATGACTAACAGACCGCTCGTCTAGTCCAAGGGGTGAACCATGCTCTAATACCAATTTTTGACACCCTCCTCCCACATTTGCCCAAGATAAATTTTCCACCGAGGCAAACATGAGATGAGAGGCTACTATGATGTGATTCAACTCCCCATGTACAGTTAATGAAGTGGAACTGACAAAACAAGACCAAACTGACCTTCCAGACATGCTACAAAACCTCTAGGAGCCAACCAACCTTTCCAGGTGACCAACACCAGAGGAAACTTAGATTTTCAGTGAATTAAACCCCCAGACACTCCCTTGACAAGCTATGCATGAAAATTTTGGCCTTCAATCACTCCCACAGTAAGGTCAAGCCAACGGATGTGGAATTTTTCGGCTAGTTCTGTGTCAGTGACCCTGGATTCTGTGCCACTTTTTTAGGGCCAGGACTCAGGCCACTACCCAGAACTCCATGAAAACATAATGGATGATAAATTACAATGATATGAAGGTAATAATGCAAACATTTGATCAATGAATTGATTGGACCGCTACTAGCCATGATAAACATTTCGTCAAACATGTCACAAATATGCATTCTACAGGTCATAACAACATATTTGAGCATAGGGGTCTCATACTTATCTAATAATTGCTAAGAAGCATTCACGCCTTATCACATTATCTACATTATCATCTATTAGGTCATATATTCATTGTCCATTCATTTACAAATCAAAACATGATGAGAGCCATACTTCATAATTGTCGTAAAACATACTCATAACCAGCATATAAACAACAAAAATAGCAAGTATACAACAACCATAAATGACACATATGTACTGATACATTTCCACATAAAATACCAAGGAAAGGAACTCTTATTAATGAATTCAAAATGCAACCAAGTTAGGGACTTCCACGTACCACCCAACCATAGATTGGCTCAACCAAATATTTCTTTTACTCAATCATCCCTGTTCCATATTCCAAGCATGAATGTGGGACTCATAACCAGAAATCAACCAGGGCTTCCTGAGGTTAAACCACCTCACCCTCATCAATAGAACTAGGCTTTACTGTAATCCTCATCGGATCACTAAGCCCAGAAACAAGCATTGATGCCACCATAATTCTGCACCTACACCGTGAGGAATTTTTCCAGTCTACTAGTCACTAGGATTTATCGTACATCCCGCCATACAACGGTCGAGGATCCCTAGGCCTAGTCAAGCCTCCACCCTCCAGGCTTTACCATATATCCTTCCATTCACTAGCCAAGGATTCCTAGGCCTGATCTAGGGAACCCAACTCTAGGCTTTATCATATATCCCATCGTTCACTGGTCGAGGATTCCTAATCCCACCGACGTAACACAAATTATGGCTTTACCACAACCCATAGTGCAGTTCAGGGGTCACTAGGCCAAGGCTTTATCACAATCCATAGTATGATTCAGGGATCACTACACCATGTTTTCTTTCTTTCAGATACCACCTAAATCAGTTTCAAATCCATTTGACAATCCAGCTCAATTAAAACATGAGAACCACATCACACCATAGTTATCCAGAAATGGGAAGGCTAGGATAAAAAACACGGTCACACCTGGAAAAAACCATGCCAATGACAACAAGAGAACCAAGAACACACATGCATACCCATTCATTATAGTTGTGTGATCCTTCTCTTCCTTACTTGATCTTTGCTTCCTCTTTGCCTTCTTTTCCTTCTTGTTCCAATGCTAAAGTGCTGCAAGAAAACTCTAAGTGTCCAAGAGTGTGAGAGAGAAAGAATAGAGAGAGAGCTACAAAACTGAACTAACAAAAGGTTACACTGACAAAAGGTACCAACTGATCCTCATAAACCTTTCTATTAATGAGGCCTCTAATTTCTTCAATTTTCCATTATTTTCCTTCAATTTCCTCCTCACATGCAATATGTAACCTTTCACCTTCCTTTTCTCCTAATTTCCATTATTTTAATAAATAAATTGCCAAAAATTTCATTTTTCCTTTTCAAAGCTTTTGCCATTGCCTTTTTCATTTTCCTTAGCCACAATAAATCAAATGAACACTGACATTAGGATATTTTTTCCTATCATTCAGCTTGGAATAAGTGTCCTGGTTATTATTTTTCCTTTATTAACTTTTATTACATGAAATTTTCACCAGGGTTTACATAAATAATTGCCTCAATTGAGCTGGGAACAATTTTAGGCACCCACACAGTGAAATATCAAGGGACTTGTCTAATGTTACAAGTTGAATATGGTAGTTACTTCCATCTTTAATCCTACTCCTTCCTAATCTCTCGCCTTACGACATTCCTTTTGCAACATGTGGTGCAATTGCTAGTTAAATGACTAGTAAACATCAATATACATCAAAACACTTATTTTATCATACAACTTGCATTACTAACACTAAAAAAGATTATAACTTTTATTATTATTTTTTGTATCCTAGTGGAACTTATATGGTCTATGGTCTATGGTTTGTCCTCCTCTGAGTAAAATGGGTCACAAACAAGAGGATTTGAACCTTGGATCTCTTAGATATCACAGATTTTACATTACTTCGATCATCAATTGAGCTACCCCCTACTACTATTATAACTTGTATTGTTATTATTACGATAGAAAATAAATAATATAAGAGGTAAACATACATACATTTTTAAAAAACTTGTAATAAAATTCTTAACTATGGAAATTCACTCTCACTTTACCATGGACATTCTTAACTTGTAAATAGACTTTATTATGATACCATGTACCAATATTATGAATTTCTAATACTATTATGTCCAAAAACCATAACTCATATTTATATTATATTTTTTTTAATTAATAATTTTATTAAAAAAAAGAAATTACATCATTAATTTTAAAATAAATCTCATTCTTTATAATGTGTCCACTATCAAAAATAATTTAAAATATTATATAAAACTTAAATTTCTACCATCCACTAAAATATTATTAATAATTAAATTAAAAATTTGAAAATTTATTCTAAAATAAAGAGAGACACATATATTATTTTTATTTTTTTAAATTAAGATTTAATAATAATTCTTTGTTAATTTACAAATTTTCTTATTTAAATTATATATAAATTAATTTAGTATCACAAAATACCTTTAAAATAATTTAATTCTAATTATATAAATTATTCCACTCAAATTTAAAATTTTCAAAGAAAAATCAAAACCTAAAATAATTTAAATCTAATTATATAAATTATACCCCTCAAATTTAAAATTTTCAAAAAAAAATCAAAATATAAAAAATTAAATTAAAAATTATCATATTAAAACACCTATAAATTTAATAATATTTCTTTGTTAATTTACAAATTTGATTATTTAAATTATATATAAATTAATTTAGTATCACAAAATACCTTTAAAATAATTTAATTCTACTAATATAAATTATACCAGTGAAATTTAAAATTTTCAAAAAAAATCAAAACTTAAAATAATTTAAATCTAATTATATAAATTATACCACTCAAATTTAAAATTTAAAATTTAAAATAAAAATCAAAATACAAAAAATTAAATTAAAAATATTATATTAAAACATTCTTTTTTTTTTTCATAAAGAAAAAAAATGCTCTCTATTAAAAATATAAACAGTACATTTCTATACATCATAGAGATATGCTAACAAATAACACATCTCCAAATATAGATCAGCATTGGACATATTGTCCAAGAAATGTATATAAACAACTAACATAACCCCATCATACATCTAAACATAGATAATCCTGACCAGAAGACATGAAAGAACATAGACAATAACAAAATTTCGAACAGACATATATGTCTATCCATCCACAAAAGTGCTGAAGTGATGTTCATGAGTACATATAAATAGGCTAATTAGGCCAGAAAATAGTGACAATTCTAGCATGATTTTGGTGAAAGTTTGTAGAAATTTTGAAAAAATTGTATTACATTTATCAAATTTGAAGATTTTGAGATTAATAATATAGAATCTATTTCCAAATTAAAAAATAAATAAATAATAATTTTGAAAACCAAATTGTAATCTCATTTAAAAAAACAAAACAAAACAAAAAAACCATATTTTAATGCCCTTCAAATTCCATGGAAAATATCGTGCAAAGACCCCACAATATAATCCCAATAGATACTAGGACTTTCCGGTAGCCAACTAATTACCATCAATATAAAGCGTTGCTGAATGCTTATTACTCACCAGCGACTGACTTGGTCCGAAGGTATTTGGATTGTAGTCATTTACGTGGTCATTCATGTAACATACAAATCTCAAATTCTACAAATCTAAAATTCCAGCGACTTCAATTTTCTTTTCTTTTTCTGGTATCGACGTTGATACGAGGTTCCTTTCACATTAAGTTCTTCGGACAGATTGAGACACGACAAATTATCCTTTGCTACTTACGATGCGACTTCCTATCAACCCAAATAAACACATAGTTCACCCAATTTACAACGTTCAAATATGTGGCCACCTACTTTGACCTTTGAGGAGGTAAAGTAGAACTTTAAAATCCTTAAACATGAACCTAGCTTTTAGCTTTGAAGAGCTAAAAATAAATTCCAGCCATAAAAGTTTAACCAAAATTAAAATACTCCAATTGCTCTTAAATGTATAACGATATAACGCATATCCAAGAAAACTTGGAGATAATCTTGAAAACCTTAATTATTAAATATAAAATAAATTTTATATAAAAATTATTTGAAAAAAAAAATTGAGATATATAAAATGTATTACTGTTATTTTGGTGTACTATGTATTGTATTGAGAGAAAGTGGATTGAATGAATGGCAGATATCTTAAGCTGGTAATGCTAGCCTCATTGCAAAGTGGAAACTAAATAATCAACCAAGTGCCATAGATGTGTAGGGATAACATATTTAGTGAGGATGATGGCTTTGTTTCCTTCCATGCCAAAGATTTTGTTTAGATGGTGTATATTTAAAAGTAGATCAGTTTAATTGTGGATTTAGTATGCTCTATTGCTCCTCCATCCCACTTGATTTTAGGATAGCCAGAAGCATTGAACCAATCCAAAAACATTAGATGTTCCACACTTAGCAACTATAGTATCTCATTGCATTGGGGAATACTTAGTCTTCTAAGATGGCAATGACTCTTCGTTCCTATATTTTTTTACTCTAGCTAATGTCTAGTTGTTTCAAAATTCAAGTAATAGAACAAAAATGATGACATTTCCAGCAAAAGAAATAGAATTCAAAAGATTTCCATATTGCCAACATTATCACTAGAATTAAACTTTTATATATATCTATATCTATCTATCTATATATATATATATATATATATATATATATATATATATATATATATATATATATAATAACCATGGTGCCATTGTGCAATTAATTATGATTTATCACACATAAATTAGTAATTAATCTTTTAAATTAAGTAACATAAAAAGTGATCAATATTTAAACATTTAAGTTATTATTTTAAAAAATGAAACTACAATTTAAATAAATAAATAATTAATAAACAACAATTAAGTTAAAATAAGAATATATTAACTTAAATTAATGTAATATAGGATTTAAATTACCCAAGTTGTATATGTTGTAAAAGGAAAGTAGAGTGTTTTTTTGGATAGTGAGTTGTGGCCTATTATGTTCCAAGTAGATACTTGTGAGAGACCATAATCAAAGCAAGACTAATAATAGGCAATTATTTGTAATAGACTATCAATAACATGTGGTTGTTTGTAATATATAATTGTGTGAAAGCAAATCTTAATAATTATTATTAATTTAAAAAATAATTAAGTTATATATATGGAACGATATTTTTAACTATGGATAATTTCTCTGTTATGGTTATTCTTAATTTGTAAATAGTTTTTTTTACAATATCATGGGCTTATCAATATCACATGGCCAAAAAAAACACAACTCACTTCATATTGCACTTGCTCATATATAGTAATGTGTAAATATATTTATTTTTATTAAATATTTGTAAAATGAATCTTTAAAAGGAAAAACCATATCGTATGGATATATTAAAATCTTTAATGACATAAATATTTCAATGTCAAAATTGTAATATTTGAAAATATTAATTTTGTTATCATGCCATGTAAAAAACATCCAATATTAATATTAAAGGAAGTGAGGTTTGAGTATATTTCTTTCAATTAAATAAATGAATTTTTATAAAGAAAAACCACATCGTATGAATATATTAAACTTTTTAATGACATGAATATTTCTACCTCAAAATTGTAATATTTAAAAATATTAATTTTATTATCATGTCATGTAAAAAACCATCCAATATTAATATTAAAAGATTTAGATCTCATCCCTCTTAGTACTTGATAATCCGAATTGATTAATAATTAAATTAAAATTTAGCAGCTTATTATTTAGGTTGATTGATAATTAAATTAAAATTTACAAGCTCTCTTTCAAAATAGGCACGAGGCTTGATAAAGTTTTCATCAACATATAAATTATAAAAAATCATCGTATTATTTTTAAAAAATTATGTTGTATTTTTAAAAGTTTTTTTAATAAATCTATATATTAGTAAATAAAATTTATATGTTTTATTATAAATTGAAAATGTAACAAGTTTTTCAAAATTCTTTTACATTTTAATTTTAATTTTATATTTATATTTATATTTGTAAAACATTAAAAAAAAACATTATAAAATTATTATAATTTTGCTAACTTAAAAAAGATAAGATATATAATGTGCAATATTTTTTGAAAATCATATTCAATTTTATTATAAAATTTTAAATAAAACTAAAAAAATTACTTAGCTAAAATTTATTAAATTAAAGTTTATCTAATAAATAGGTATATAATGAAGCGCCCTCTATTTAAAAAATAAAAAACTTCGTTTTTTCATTGTTAAATATTATAGAGATGACGAGGTTTCAATAAATTCTTAATTTCATAATTAAAGTTAGAAAGATGAAATTGAATACAAACCATACTTTTAACTGTTTAATAATTTTTATTATATATTTTTAATTAATAGATGTCCGCTCACTCTTACGCTCTTTTTCATTACATTCATTCCACTCACCAAGATAATGCGTTTCAAATTCAAATTGTGTTTTGATTATGATGTTTCAATTTATTGCGCCTTTGTTTTGATTTTATCTATCTTTAAGGGTAGATTTGAATGTTTTGCTTTAAATGTTACCCTTATCCTTATTTAGAGCAATTTTGAAATTTGTAATAGAATTAAGTTTAGTTATTTATTGTAGGATTTTATGGTGCAATTATTTTAGACTTTCTTTTAAAATTGTCTTATGATCGTTATTTCATAGTCATTTTTATTTTGATTATCTATTCAATAAATTTTTTTAATGAGATGAATTAAAAGTAAATCAATAACTTCATTTTTTTTTATTTAATATTATAATATTTTCAAAATCAATTATTAAGTTCAATATTATTTCACATACAAATTAAAAAGTTAATTAAAACTTATAGTAAATAAGTTAGTCTTTCTAACTCTCTGATATATGTTTCAAGGTCATCAACATACCCCAATTGAGTCAGATTTTCCCAATAAATAACAACCATTATCACTTTGGTCGATAACTTTGCGCACCAATTGCCCTCCTACATGTAGATAGATGTTATTTCTTTTATATATATTATGTGTTCTGTGTTTCTTTTTCAAATTGTTTATAGATAAATAATCTAATCAAATTGTTAATATTTAGAAAAATGTTATTGGTTAATTGGTTAGAGCATCTGCTTTGGGGACTTCATGAGTCCAAGTCTAATAAAAATGATGTTCTTTTACATTTCCAATGGCTTTGGAGATGGTTTTGGTTACAACATCATCAGGGACTTCATGAGTCCAAGTCTAATAAAAGCAATGTGGCTTTGGAAATGGTTTTGAGCAATTAATATATGTTGTTAGAATTAAATAAGTGTGTTTTCAAGGAGAGCATAATTATATAAGTGTGCTTTCAGAGAGAGAAAATGTTATTTGTATAGGAAGGATGATAGAATGAACAAATTTTTTTGGTTTATATATAAATAAATAAATAAAATCATAGCCCTCATTCAATGAGAGTAAAGAAATAATTATTTGCAATAAAAATCAAATTATTAATCTGTAAAGGCAAATCTTTGTGGAGATATGGTTTCAAAAATTGCAATGTTCAATACACACTTTCACAGTGAATTACAACTGTAAAATTTGGTGGATGGAACACTTAATGTTATATATTACTTTAATTTTTAAAATAAATCTCCATACTTCAATGACCACGTAAAATCACAAAATACCCTCTAAGGATTTCTTCTTTAATAACCATGTAAAGTAAAAAAATAGAATTATATAAAATAAAAACTTTATATATCAATGTAAAAGGTAACTTTTAAGAATATTTACAAAATATAGTTAAAAATAGCTAATTACTCCCTTATGACGAAGTTGGTTAAAATTAATGAGTCATTTAATTGAGTCAAGTCGAGTTAAGTCATAGTCGAATTTAGTGTGTGGTTGCATGGCAAGTTATTTTAGGCTAGTCGCTAGTTGGAAAATGTTTAAATACCTCTCATGGGGTTCATTTTAATCACCAAGTTTGTGTGATCAATTGAAGAGCCGCAACTCGTGTTATTGTGTGTGTGAATTATTTATGTTATTTTGTGTCTTTCCGTTTCTTCCTTTTCAAAAAATTGGTATCAGAGTGAGGTTACAAAGAGCCATGGAGACTGAATTAGCAACAATCCATGAGAGAGAAGAGAAATATTTGTTTTCTCTTGGTTAATGCTATCTGCAACTCATGTTATTGTGTGTGTGAATTATTTGTGTTATTTTGTGTCTTTCTTCTTCTGCCTTTTCAAAAAATTGGTATCAAAATGAGGTTACAAAGAGCCATGGAGAATTGTTATTGTGTGTGTGAATTATTTGTGTTATTTTGTGTCTTTCTTCTTCTGCCTTTTCAAAAAATTGGTATCAAAATGAGGTTACAAAGAGCCATGGAGAATGCATTAGCAACAGTCCATGAGAGAGAAGAGTAATATTTGTTTTCTCTTGGTTAATGTTATAACCCACCCTGCATGTTGTACATAGAGCTTTATAATGTAGGTCATTATCAACGAACATGCGGGTTCTTTGTGCTTCTAACGCGTTAGAGCACTAACATAGGTATTTGTATCATGGGAAGTGTTAGCACGTAGACCTCAAACAAACGAGGCGACGTTAATGAAATCAAGCATGCGGGCCTCAAGAAGACAAGGGTGTGTTAATCAAGTGAAGAGTCAAACTTTGAAGTCGGATGTGTTAAGTGAAGAGTCAAACTTCGAAGTCGAAGACAAAAAGGTGAAAAACAAGTCAAAGAAGAGTCAAAACGAGGTTGGGTTTTTTCTTGAAATTGTAACAACTAGTTCTTTTAAAGGGATTACCTTTATGAAATATTTATAAAGTAGTTTTTTTGTGAAAGGTTTTTTAAATCTAAAAGAGGTTTATTAAAAGGGATTTAAAAGGTTTTCCAAAGGAAGAATCTTCCTTTGGATAAGTTCTTTTTTAAACAAAAGGGGAATTGTTATTTGAAGAGAATATTTTTTTAAAGATATGGCTTCATCCAGTTTCTAGTCTTACTTTCCACTGTTTATAGGGAAGGATTATGATGTGTGTTTCATTAATATGGAGACCACATTAAAGGCTCATGATGTGTGGGATCATGTCTAGTTTTGGTTTCTAGGACCTAAGAAATAAGTAGAAGGACGAGCCATCACTAATGTAGAGAGGGAATAATGGAAGAAAGACAAAAAGAAGAATGCACAAGCACTGTGGCTTATCCAACAAGGAGTGAACCGGGCAATGCTCCAAAATATTATGATTAGGTCTTCAGCAAAGACAACATGAGATACTTTGGAAACAAGCTATAAAGATATTTCCAAATTCAATATTGTTAATTTGCAGAATACTAGAAGAGAGAGAGTTTGCAGATGAAGGAAACAGAGGACATAGATTCATTCATGAATCGGGTCATGAATGTCGTAAATCAGTTAAAAATTTATGATGATGATCTATTAAAGATCAAATAGTGGTTGAAAAGGTCCTCAAATATTTTTCTACCAAATTTGACGTTGTAGTAGCAACCATAGAAAAAGCCAAGGATTTGAAAACATTGTCAATTGATGAGTTGATGGGATCACTTCTATCCCACAAGGCAAGGATATACATCAATAAGGATTCAACTTTAGAAAATACTTTCAAAATCCATGTTTCTATTTCAAGAGATGGAGCTTGATGCAGAGGTAAATCGAGAGACAAAGGACAAGGAAAAAGACATGGTGGTCAAAGAGATGGTAGAGAATATCAAGAACATGAAAGTGGAAGCAATAGAATAAGCTTCAACAATAATTAAAGAGTTGAAAAAGAAAAGGTCATATGTTATTATTGCAATAAATTTGGTCATTACTCCCGTGATTGCAGGGAGATGATATTTGATCAAGGAAACCATAGAGCTAATGTCATTATAGAGAATACTAACTCCATGTTCCTAGCTTTCCATACCATGCATGAACCTTCTGAAAATGTGTGGCTATTAGACAGTAGTTGCAGTAACCATATGACATGAAACAAGAATTTGGTTGCAGCCCTAGATTAATCTGTGAAGACTGAGGTAAAGTTGGGAACTAACAAGACTATGGATGTAGATGGCAAAGGAGTGGTAAACACTCTGACTAAGCAGGGGGGCCAAAGACAATTTCAGAGGTATATTATGTCCCTGCTCTCAAACATAATTGGATAAGTGTTGGTCAATTGATGCAGAAGGGATACATAATTACTTTTCAAGGAAAAGAGTGTGTTATATATGACAATCCCCAGAATAAGCAGCTGATAGAAAAGGTGAAAATGACGAGGAACAAACTCTATCCTCTAATTATGAATTATAGTGATTAGGTCAATTCTTTACAGTTGCATGTTCTAATGAGTACTAGTTATGGAACCTTTGATTTGGACACTTGCACTTATCTTCTTTAATAATCTTGCAGCAAAAACAAATGGTTAGAGGGTCACCTCCCATCAAATAACCTTTTATTACTTATGAGTGTTACATATTGGAAAATCAACATCATGAGAGTTTTCCAAAGGGATTTGCATACAAAACAGAGTAACCTCTTGAGCTAGTGCATATAGACCTTTGTGGACCTATGAGTTCACAGTCGATTGGTGGAAGTTGTTACTTCCTCACTTTCATTGATGACTATAGTAGAAATAATTGGTTTTACTTCCTGAAGCAGAAGTATGAAACTTTTACAAAGTTCAAAGAATTAAAAGCCTTAGGAGAGAACCAAAGTGATCAGAATATCAAGGTATTGAGGTTAGATCGTGGTGTAGAATATAATTCAAAGGAATTATGTGATTACTGTAAACAACATGGAATGAGAAGACAATTTACAACTAGATAGACACCGCAACACAATGGTGTAACAAAGGAAAAGAATGGGACAATTATGAACATGGAAAGGAGCATGTTGAAATGAAGAAAATTTTCTAATGAGTATTGGGAAGAAGCAGTTGCATGTGTTGTTCATGTGATAAACAAATCTCCTACAAAGAGTGTGATGAACATAGTACTAGAAGAATCATGGTCAGGTATGTCTTACATCGTAACTCATCTCAGAGTGTTTGGATGTATAGCTTATGCACATGTGCCTAAAGGGCTAAGAGGTAAGTTGGATGGTAAAAGTGAAAAATGCATATTTACTAGTTATAGTGAGCATAAAAAGCTTACAAATTATATAACCCTATCACTAAGAAGACCATAATTAGCAGAGAAGTTTTTTTCAAAGAACAAGAGTCATGGAATGGAAGTATAGGAAAAATAGTTGATGCACAAGCACTATTGATGGATGTGAATGTAGCAGACAAGGAGAAACAAGAATCCCAAGAGAAGACACAATCAAGGACTCCAAGATTTTCTAAGAAACATGGATCTTCAAGCATATCAACAGTTCAGAATTCTCCTAACAGTCAATCAGGTAATGAATCAAGCAATGGTAAGAGAAAAATGATAATTCTAAAATATATTTATGATTATTTGGATTTTAGTTCAAACTTTGCATTTTTTTCATTCCAACCTTCTTCATTTGAAGAAGCAATCATAGATGAAGATTGGGTGTGAGCCATGGATGAAGAAATTGAAGCTATTGAAAATAATGACACATGGGATTTGGTTGATTTTCCAAAACACAAAAATCTCATTGGGGTGAAGTGGGTGTACAAGACAAAGTTGAATGAGAAAGGTTAAATTGAGAGATTTAAAGCAATACTTGTAGCAAAATGCCTCTCACAGCAACCACGAATAGACTTTGGTGAAATGTTTTCTCTGGAAGCCAGATTGGATATTGTAAGAGCAATATTAGCAACAACAACTCAAAACAAGTGGAAAGTATATCATATGGATGTGAAATTAGCCTTCTTTTATGGAATTCTAGAAGAAGAAATTTATGTGTAGCAGGCTCCAGGTTATGAACTTGAAGGTAAAGAAGATAAAGTTTACAGGTTGAAGAAAGTGCTCTATGGACTCAAGCAAGCACCAAGAGCCTAGAATAGAAGAATTGATAGCTACATGATCAAGAATGTATTTTGGGGAAGCAAAATTAAGCCTAACTTGTACACAAAGATAAATGACCATAGACATATTTTGATTTTTTACTTATATGTTGATGACATGATTTAGACAGGTGATCTTGAATTGGATGAATTTAAAGCATTCGTGAAGAAATAATTTGAGATGACAGATCTTGGTCTCATGGAATATTTTCTTGGCATAGAATTTGAGCAATATGAAAAAGGAATTTTTATTTGTCAAAATATTTGTTGAAAAGGTTCAAGATGGAAAATTGTAAACTTGCCCCTACACCAGTTGCAATGGGTAATTAGTTAAGTAAATAAGATGAAGGGTCATATTTCAATCCAACTCTATTCAAAAGATTGGTTGGAATCCTCATGTATCTCACAGCTACAATACCATATATTATGCAAGGAGTGAGTTTGATTTATATATTTATGGAGACTCAAAAAGATGCACATTGGAGATGAAGAAAAATAATTCTGAGATACATATCATGAACTAGATATTATGGCATAATGTATGCAAGCACAAAGAAGAAGGATTTGATTGGATATAAATATAGTGATTTTGCAGGTATTTTGGATGAAAGGAAGAGCATTTCTAGTTATGTGTTCCATCTTGGTTCGAGCGTGATTTCATGGGCATCTAAGAAGTAGCCTATTATGACACTATCATCAGCATAAGCATAATATGTAGTAGCAACATCAACAACATGTCAAGAATTTTGGTTAAAAAGAGTATTGGATGGACTCAAGAATAAACAAAAAGGATCAACAACAATATATTATGACAACACCTCAGCCATTGCACTATCCAAGAATAGTGTGTTTCATCAAAAGAGCAAGCACATTGATACTAGATATCATTTTATTAGAGAACTTTTGAGCAACGGAGAATTCCACTTGAAGCCATGTAAATCAAGTGATGATTTGGTTGATATATTCACTAAGCCATTAGAAAAATATTTATTTGAGTTTCATAGAGGAAACTTGGGTGTTGTAAGCATAGCTGTGACATAGACTAGGAGGCATGTTTGAGTTGTCATGATTCAAGTCCTAGTTTAGCGGTCATAATTAAGGGGGAGTGTTAAAAATAGCTAATTACTCATGAATGAAGAAGTGGGCTAAAATTAGAGAGTTTTATTTAACTGAGTCAATTTGATTCAAGCCAAGTTAATTCATAGTTGAATTTATTGTGTGGTTGCATGTCAAGTTATTTTAGGCGAATCATTAGTCGAAAAAGGTTTAAATACCCCTCATCAGGTTCATTGTAATCATCAAGTTTGTGTGATAAATTGAAGAACCCCAACTCATGTTATTATGTGTGTGAATTATTTTTTTTATTTTGTTCCTTTCATCATATGCCTTTCCAATATTAATGCCTATCTTATACTCCATTATAAATTGTTTAAGGGAATTATATTGGAACTCACCACATAAAGAATGCAAATTCTTGCTACCTTGACACATTAAACAAAAATTCCAAATTACATTTATTGTTTCCAATCTTGTTGTCAGCCCATGTCAGTTCTCCCATTCTTTCTCTCGATTATTTAGTGCATCGATGGTAGGGATCGAGTGATACTACAATAGTTGTGTAATCAAACAGGGAAACTCTTGATTCTTTGGTGGATCATTGGTAGGGATCAAATAATACTGCATTGGCTCTATAATCAAAGAGGGTAGGTATATCACTTGTTTGAAATGGATTTCGACACAATCAAGACTGCAAAATTCAATGATCTCGATGAAAACCTAGTGGGCGTGGACAACAACAACCTCATCTCCATTAACCCGAAGCCTACCAACTATTGCAAAGGATAGGATTTCTAGGCATTCAACCTCAAGAGCTCGATTACGACCATCTTCAAAATTGGATCAACATTAACATAATGTTCAAAAGTTTTCTTAGACCACAGAAGCCCCTCATATCTGAGAAAATCAATCAGTGTATTCTCAATGGTTGTAGGGAAAAATTACTTTGAAGACCATTACGTTCTTGTATGGAGGTTCACCACTAAAAGAACAACTTTGTTTGCTAACATGAATTATTTGGAGGTATAAACGTCAAGTTTAGCTTTAGAGAAACAGATAATTTCATTGTTTGGAACTCCATTGCTTTAGGGCCAACTATCTTCAACAAGAAATCCATGGGTTTAATGAGGCATTCTGTAGTTTATGTTTTTTTTGTTATGGCGTTTTTGGTTATTCTCTAGCACAATATCTCTATATATTCTTTACATGGAACATTATGACATAACATGACCTCTTGCTATTCGTATATAAGTATGGTTGATAAATATCTCATGCTTCTTTCAATGACAACAAATGTAGCTCATGTATGATTTTCTAGGATTTGTCTAATACCCGCGGTTGCCATTATTGGGAATTCTAATAAATGGGAAATTTTCCTTCCCCTAGTTTGTTAGTATCACCAATTATAACATTATCATGAATGTATTTAACAGCATGGATCAATATTTCTTATTATCTTGTAAGTCATTTGGTTGGTTCTCTCTCATGTATTCGTTGATTAATATTCATGGGCTCTTTGGAAATTTTTAATGCATTGAGATCCTTAACACATTCTGGTAATGGAGTGGGATCCAACAGATGATGAATTCGTGGCAAGATGGTATTTTGGGAACAAAATGCCCTAATTCTCACGATTTAGACTATGAACTTCGTCGAACACTAGTGTAATCTTGCTTTACTTGGTCAATGAATGGTATAGACTTCTCTCTTTTATATATTATTTGAGAGTGAATCTACTTGGGTAATGTTGTTTACAAGGCCATAGTGAAGTGTTTATTAAGTCCAAAATATTTCACATTTTTTTAAACTGCAACAGTTAAATGAGTTTACTCAGAACTGTACTAAAAGAATTTTCATTTAAAGGGATGCTGTGAATATCATGCCATTAGACCAGATACATGTTAATAAGAAATGAGATGGCTAGCTTTGTGTGCTTTCTTGTTTCTTATTTTTTTGGTTCACAGCCATTTGTGCACATCAATGTGTATAGATAGATAAATTTATCAGGAAGAAAAATGCTCCACTTTCAAAATATCCCTCAAGTAAATCATGCCCATTTTCTACTCCTGATAGGATTTTCATTTTCCATTCCTTTCACTAGAGAATATTTTGAGTAACAAAACATATACACTTCATACCTGTATATTTCTTATGAATGAAGTTTGATTGAGAGAAAGAAGGAAGATGTATAACCCCTATTCTTTATGATCTGTATAAGGACTACTCCATGTTTTCTTTTAAAAGGATGCCTCTTTGTTCCTCTATTTTTGTTTTAAAGGATTATATATTCAATGTTTTTTTCTTAAATTTATTTTGTGTTTATGTTTTAGCAGACTTTCAAATTGCTCACTTGTTCTACTTGTTTATTTTGAACATGTATATTTTAATTTCAAAATGAATAGCATCCTCTATGATACAATGCAAACAAATTATAATTGTTATTTACAGCAAAAATTGTGTCGTGTGAATATTTTCCTTCTTTGTGGTAACTATGTCATTTGCACCATCCGAGGTCCAACAGGGGTATGCTCACAAGAAACATCCTATTTCCTTATGTTTTGCTTTATTATTTTCGATACTTGACATTTTCTAGTATCCTTTGAACTTTCCATGAGGAGAATATTATAAGGAAAAATATAATATGGTGGCCATAAATAGAGATTCTCTTTTTGTTTTATATTGTGGTCAACACGCTCATGTACAAGCACTATGTGGTTATCGAAAGGAAGAAAAATATGTGGTTGAAGCTCTGTAAAGCTCTGATATGTTGCTAATCGTGGAACACAATAAGCCAACTAGTATTCTTTTGACCTAGAATATCTTCTTTCTGTCGTTCCTTTCAAAAGGTTCTAGGGAAAGAAATTAACTAAAAGGAATCCATGCTCAACAGATTGTGAAGTCCATACGACCTTGAGAGCCAAACAGAAACCGCACTTGCGAAGTCCATACGACCTTGAGAGCCAAAGAGAAATCACACTCGACAATTTGTAGACTCTGTAAAACCTTTAGAGATTAAAAGAAACCACAATCATTAACAGATGGAACAGTCAGCATGGTATCTAGAACTGAAGAGTGATCACACTCAAAAAATTGAAAATTTTGTAGGGTCTCTAGAGCTCGAAATTTTTCGCATTCGAGAAATTTTGGAGTCCTCACAGACCCAGAGCTGAAGAGGGATCGTGTTTGACAAAGTGTGAAGTTTGCACAATCTCTAGAGCTTAAAGGCAACTACACTAATTAGATTTTGGATTCTTCATGACCTCTAGAGCTTAAAGGTGGCCACTCTAATTGACAGATGGTAAAGTTAGAGAACAACATGCTCATTTTTTATTTGTTGGAGGATGAAGAAAATAGAGTAGTGTTATTGAACAAGGTGAATAGTCTATGCTCACCTCATCCCCACAAACAAAACACCTTTCATGTAAATATATTATAAATTTAATATGTGGTTTATAAAATTTAAACATGGTCATGGATAACAAGTGAAATAGCAACAAAGTTACATATATGCCTTTTAAGAATGTTATAAAGTATTAATTTTGTAGTTTTTTTGTTTTTTTCTTAAATATGCATTTCAAAAATATGTAATTACAAAATATCTCTAAACCACTTGCAAATGCATAGTAGTTTCATAATGAATTTTTTTTTCTTTAATCATACTCACCATAAGGAAATGTCTAAATAGTGTGTTTATGTTGAATATTAGTATATTTATATGTTTGATTATTTCGAACATTTTAATATTTACAGTTCTTGGAATACCATAAGGAAATGTTTTTAGTGTGTTTATTTTGAATGTTTTTATATTTATAGGTTTGATTATTTTGAAAAGTTGGCACTTATGTTCTTGGAATATAGTAGAATTATTAGAATAAGGGGATAATATGATGCATGCACTATTCTAAGGTCTAACTATACACCATTATGCCAATAAAATGTGCTTTATAATTGTAATTCTTTTGATAAATCCAATTATTAAGAATTATATTTTTTATTTTTTAAGACTAAAATAGATACATTGGATGACTTGATTTTCTTTTTGGCTTTCATATTCACTTAAAACTTACCTTCTTTAACTAAGAGTTAGTTTATTATTATTACAAAATTAGGCATGTGTCAATTTAAATTGAGACTTATACAATTTAGACAAGACCATCACTTAATCTAGGTTTTTTTTATAATATATATGTTTATTTTATTCTTTTGAGCCTAAATTATAAATTAGTAGAGTTTCATTTCTTCTTTTTAAATTTGTTGTAATCATTTTTTCCATTGACTGGAAGCTAGTAATAAGAAAGAAATAACATTGTTTTAGTGGGGAAGCTAGCAATAACAAGAAAGAATACATTGCTTTAGTGGGGAAGCTAGTAATAACAAGAAATAATGCACTTGGTTACTTCCACTAGATTAGTTAAAATATCTACCTTTCTTTTTTGGCATTGAATTATCATGTCATATTACCTTTCAATCACCCAAATAGATTACCTCTTTTTTTGAATCTATATTACTTGGTTTATCCTACATTTTGACCCCCCTTAAAAACATTTAAACCAAGGTTCTATCATCATGCCTACATCCTTACAATAACACACTCAAGTATGACAAGTTCTTTGAATGAGACTACATGCTTGAATCTTCTACATTCACATAAAAAAGTAATAAAATATTTTTTCCCATATGCTGACTCAACATATGTTTTTTTCTTTTAGATAACAAGATTTATAATAATTTTTATACAAGTTATTATTAGGGAAAATTTTAACGTCGCTTTTGTCTTATGAAATTGAAATTGAAAATTTTGATTTAAACTCTTAATGGTTTTAACAAAAAATACAGTAGTAACTCCATGATCATATTTTCATCCTTACACACCTATTGAAAAATGTGACAATTTTTTCCACCAAAACTACATAATTCAATGCCTTTAATTCCTCATGAAATATCAAAAAATATTTAATAATTAAAATTTAATATATTATTTTGATTAATTTAACAACTTTTTAACATACATGTGAACAAGTCCTTGATACTTAAGTGGATGTTATGTTTTTAGAAAAAATGAAAACTAATATATGAAGTGGAAAAGTTAATTGTCTACTAAGACCACTTAAGTGGATGTTATGTTTTTGGCGAGGATGTCTACCTGTGGAGAGTGAAGGGAGATGTTTATGGTTTCTAGGAATATTGTCGCAGAGGATCATTTCGAAGCGGATTTTGAACCTACAGACGACTATCCAACTGGTGAACACACCCGCCACCGATTGATTCGGAGGAAACGACATATGGGAGCTTATCTCAGCCTGGGATTGCAGATCTACGTGCCGGCGAAATATTTTGTCAGAAACCCCAGCGCCTGGAAATATCACTCTTCGATATACTTTTTTTATCGACCCCTGGTAAATAACATCTCCAAACTTTGGATCTGGGAATACCTACATATATCTACAATATCGTCATCGACCCCTTCTGCAAATACATGGTTCTGTAACAAGATGACATTTTGGGCATACTCAAAACCACAACTTGGCATGCATAACACAGTTAATGTAGATTTGGTACCCAGAAACTCAGATCCATGGGTTATCACATGATTTCTTACAGGATCGTATACTTTTGCAGTGATTTCGGACATGATCTATCATTACACCTATTGTTTGGATCTAAGACTAGAACGATAAAAGAGCATGATATCTCGGGCTCCATTACACTCAGATCCATGGTGTAACATCCCAGATCTAACTCTGTTAAGCTCCAACAACAGAAAATTCGTTGATCCAGGGATAGAGTGTGTACCACAAGTCTTCACAAAGACTCCCAATGAAGGAGTGATGCAAATATTTGTTAAAACCTTTAGTGGGAATTCTATATGCATTCAGATCTAGGAAGGAATGTCGATTCAAACCCTCAAACAGAAGATCCAAAAGCAAACATACATTCCAGTAAGTTCACAAAACTTGATATATATCAGAAAACAGATGCATGACAGCCACACAGTGAAGGACTATGATGTATAGGCCGACGCATCCATCTCTCTCACCTCGAGAATTATTGGAGGATGCCTTTGAACCATTTCTAAAGGAACTGCATCTTTCAAAGATTCTTTCAAAGGAAAGGGAATGCCTCAAAGTACACCGGAAACTACACCCTCTCTCCCCAGGTCATATATTGTGGAGCAGAAAAATCAGATTCTGGCTTTAACTATTACAATGGATGAAGTAAATAGTATTTATGTGGATTTCTACACCAAAGCACTCATTTTCATATTTAATGGATGCTGGCCCAAAACAAAGGCACTACATCAATGGATCTTCACAAATTTGACTCCCCATTGTGATATACACTTATGCTCAAAAGGCTTTTTTATTGTCAGATTTCGCTCAGTGAATGACAAGGAATATGTATTAAACGAAGGACCCTGGTTCTGGGGAAATGTTGGTCTCTTTATGACACCCTGGTTCCCTGATTTTGACCCTAACACTATGGTGGTATCCAAAATTCTGGTTTGGATTAGATTACATAATCTACCTCTTCATTTCTGGCATCCCCAAGCATTAGAAGGTATAGGGAACTTTGTAGGGAAATTTCTCAAGATCGATTTAGATTGAACCCACAAAGGCATCTTCACTTTTGCCAAAATTTGTGTTGAAGCTGACCTCAATCATGGATTACATGATTGCATTATATTGAACTACAAAAATCAACAATGGTCACAAATTCTTGATTATTAAAACACGGCATTTCGATTTCGTTCATGTCTACAAGCGGGACATCCTCAAAGCACATGCCAACAAGCCAAAAAGAACAACAATAGGATGAAGAAAAAATCTCAAAGGCCCAAAGGTTGGAAATTTATAGCATCACAAGAAGCTGAAGCAGAAGAAGCAGAAGCACCAGAAAATGATACAAATGACAATACCAAGAATGACATGAGTAACCCACAGTCAGATGTGATTTAGCATAGCGTTTCTCTAACTCCAATTTCTATAATTTCACAACTGCAGCATACAAAATCTACCTCTGAAAAAGAGATAAGTGTATCCAAATGCTCCCATGTGTCAGAAGGATCAGATTCTGACAAATAACCCCAGCTAATGTAAAAGAGAATCAAACGGCTTTAGGAACATCTACACCCAGCAATGGAGGTTGGCGTAAAGTGGAAAAAAAGAAAGGTAGAAAAGACTAATTTTTTCTCTATGATGAGTATGTATAAATCCTGCATTACAAGATAAGCTGAATACTGCATATTCTTTTAGCATCTACAACTTGTAATTTTTTCAATCATGAACAAAATTACGATTTTTCCTTGGGGAAAAAAAGTGGATGTTATGTTTTTAGAAAAATTGCAAATTGATATATGAAATGGAAAAGTTAATTGCCTTCTAAGACTTGCATTATTTTTTGGTGCCTAATAAGCACTAAGAAGTTTTCACATTTACACTTTTACTCCTACATGTTAAAGCTTTGAGGAAAACATTTCTAATCTAGGAAATAATCCTTGAATTTTTTGCTACAATATACTTATTTCAGTATTTGTTTGGTTAATTGCCAATTTAATTTTATTGTGTAGTTTTTTGTTGTTTTTGTCCAATTTTTGTTAATATGAAAATAGAAAGCTGCCAAAAGATGTTTTATTTTAGTGCAACATAGCATTGTATGATTTTGAATATATAAATAACATATGGATTATTTACTTTTTGATGATATAATATAGTTTCAACTAATTGGAAGAAATTGTTTGTTTTCTCAAAATTACATTCAACATAATAAATAAATAAAATTATATGAAAATTTGATGTTTTTAGATTTTTAGAATTATTTTTTAATACAAATTTCTTAGGCCACATATTCAAGGATATCAATACCATATAAATTATACATCTATAATAAATAAATAAAAATGGTATTTCCAACCCAATCTTCATTAAAAAATACAGTGGAATTGCCAACCCAGTCTTCATTGCTGAGTCTTTTATTTGAAAATGTGTTAGATACTTAGAATATTGCATTATGACAAACAAATGTTGTAAAAGATTCCTTCGAGCCAGAAGTCAAATTTCACATTCTATGATCATAGACAGTCGTACTCATTACTTTGAATTATTCACAGTAACATACGAAAAGTCGTTAAATTTGGTGATTATATACGAAAAGGTGAAAAAATATTGTAAAAGAGTACATAGCTTTCATGTTCATAGCATTTGTTGTAAAGGTGAACAAAACTGTTGAGATTTTCTCATCCAAATTAGCTTCTCCTGATAAATTTACAAAATAGGAAACATACTGTGAAACGAAATGATAGGTTGTGGGTTGTTTTTATTGTTCCGATGAATTTCTACTGACGGAAAAGAGATGCCACGGCTGCGAGGGTCTGACTTGAACTTCCACCTTCTACCATAGCTGCTTTGGCACTCCGTTTAAATTCTCTGGCCCTCACCCTCTTCTTCTTTCCCTCCTCTCCTTCCATCAATTCCTTCGTTGATTTCTCTACTTCATCTTTCCTGACAATCCCATCTGCTCCCCTCTACACTTTGATCACCATTTTAATGTCGTTAACCAAGAAAAAGGTGGTGGTCCTCTGCTTAGCTTGAAGGGGCCAAGAAATTGTGGGAACTCCATGTGAAACGCTCTCCAGCACTGAGTTCCAATCACAGTGACTCACAAAACCTCTGGTGGATGGGTGAGCCAGGATCGCAACCTGAGGGACCCATGAGGTAACAATGAGACCACAATCCTTGGTCTGTTGTTCGAAACCAGGGGGCAGCAGTTCGGAGACGTCTGGATTGGAATCATTATTGGGAGGACTGGGGGGAACCCATAGGAAACACTACCCGCTGCCTTCGAGTCCGAGAGCGAGCACCATGATTTTGGAAGCTGGAAGAAATTTACACTACCGAAGGACACGAAGAGAACTGAAGCTT
The DNA here is from genome assembly GCA_034641835.2 of Pinus albicaulis. Lineage (NCBI taxonomy): Eukaryota > Viridiplantae > Streptophyta > Pinopsida > Pinales > Pinaceae > Pinus > Pinus albicaulis. Next base: position 756,870,298 of record CM076574.1, on the reverse strand, counting down.
GAGGCTTTTTATCCAACCATTGCATGTTTTCATGCCCATCAGATTCAGGGGAAGAAATGAGGGGCCCGATAGGATACATGTTGGGTATATTTTTCTCGTTAATGAGGCCACTGAGGAGAGCTTGAAAGCTTCCACTCTTGAGATCCTGAAACGAATTTATGAGAATCCCATCTGAATTCAACAGTTGATGCAAAAGGCGTAGGAAGATATGATAAAATGGACCGGACTTGTCCTTCATCAGATCCACAAAATCTCGAGCAGGTATGGCTGGAAGTCTAGGGACCTTCACTGGGCCGTCCAAATCCTTCAAATATTCTGGCATCCTAGCAGTAGCCTGAGTGATAGTTAAAATTTTACCTTATTCTAAGACCATCATGACCTATCACAGGAAAACCAAAGGAAAAAATAAGCAACTTCTTAATGAGTAATAAAGAAATGACAAATTCATTCCATGGAGTACATGAGAGTGCAACGTCATTAATAGAAATACCATGGGCTATAAAATATTAGATGAGGGTGTTGAGATTGGAAGCCATAGACGGAATGTTGTAGTTTGCAGTGGTTAAACTCACAGTCGTTGAGTCTTGCCTTCCCAGAAGTACCGTCCATGTCGGGTCTCTGAGCTGCCAAATTGTAACCACAAATAATGAACAATGTTATTGATCTGAATATGGGAAAACTAGTTATTGATATGCTAACTCCGTCATCAATATTAAAAATGTGTGATTATGATCGTCTCAAGTTAACCACTTGTGAAGGGGTTTAAGTGTCAAGTTTTATGCGTCTTTGATGATCAAATTATGGGTTAATTAACTTTTAAACACTCATGTACAACAAATAAAATGAAAAAAAATAACACATATCAATCACATAATACCATGGATGATAACGGAGTTCACCCCTCCTGGGCTACATCTCCATGGACCTGCTTCAACTAGCTAGGCGCTCTTGGGATTAAGAGTCAAATGTATTATTACAAACACATATGGTGCTCCAATGTATTTTCAGCCTGCTTCATTGGCTTCAGAGCACTCAAATACCCCAAAAATGACTATTCAATCTCTAAATTTGGTTTCCAACTCATCTAGGCTGACCTCCCATCCTTGTGGCCATTGGCTTGTTTAATCTCCAAAGTGACAAAATCACTTTGATACATGTTCCAACGCTTCTGCAAATTGTAACACTATATTCATAGCAGAAAATACATCTAAAAATGACTCTTCTTGAGCCAATATTAGTCTTCAGGTGATCTAGGCATGACCTTCCTTCCTGGTGGCCCTTGGCTTCAAAATTCTTGAAGGTGACAAAAACTTATGTATAATTTCCCTTCTGCCTCCGAAAGTTTCTCCAATGGATTTAGAGCATGCCAATCTTCTAGGAATGACTCTTCCTAAGCCAAAATTGGTCGAAAATTGCTCAATATAGGCCTCATTCAATTTTCCCCTAGATTCTTCCTCTAAATCTAGAGAAGTCTCCAGTTAGCTCCGCCAAACTGGCAGTCCACCAATAAATGGCGGAATCTGATACAGATTTTCCAACATAAGCATTGGGTTAATTAGTTGTTAAACCCATATTATTAGGGATAATTATGGATCAATCACGCCCTAAGCACATTTTGTTTAGTGCTCAGTGTGTGTTCATGTGGAAGGGCCATGTGGGAGGAGGGCTAGCCCCCTCCATTCCCGCCATCGTATTTGCATCGCATTCAAATGATAGTTGGGTGCCAATCCTTTCAATTCATATCTGTGTGGTCAATTAGTGAAGGCGATGAGATAGGAGGGGGAGGTCATGGGTTCAAACCACCCTCCGCCCATCCTATATATGTTTTGCACCATTTAAACCTTTGAAATTGGCACCATTAATATATGCTCGGACCTTAACCTTAGTGCCACCAGACTATGGTTGGAATAGATATATATGCGAAATAATCAATGTTCTCTATATAATAAACATTTGAACTTTTCATATATGTTATATGCCACTGTGATATGTATAACCCAAAACCTTTGCATAGTTTAAATACGCCATATATTCGGACCTTGGTATATATATATATATATATATATATATATATATATATATATATATATATATATATATATATATATATATATATTAATCCAACCTTAATAGAAATAATTCCAACACATAAATATCATGAATCCAAATTCAACCTTGGAGGACATTGGGGAAATTCCACCTTCTCAAACCTGGCGAATTTGGTTGTGACACTTGTCATAATTCCACTTGGAAAAAACTGAAGAATATTCCCTAGATATTGACTGAGCTGCCATGCCATCAGTCTGTACATGTTATGCATTTTTTTTAACACTTTCCATGTTTTGAATGGTGATCAACAGACTATAACTTCTGAATCCAAACTCTATTCTCGACGAAACAATTTGTGTTGGATTCCTAGCAACGGGTCGGTAGTTATCGTTCTATTTTGGTGCAATTTTGAGCATTTTAAATTTTGGACAAATTTTTGCCCCTAATCCAGATTATGATCACTCCTTCCCACTGACATGATTTTGGACCCAAAAATTTTTATCTCATGAGAGTTGAATACTCTTATATTTCCCAAGTTCTATCATCTGGATTCTACTTGGAAAATTCGTCATGACAACCACTTGGGTTCATTGGCATGCCTTGCCTTGCAAATGGCTTGGCTCTTAAACCAATGTTATCTTTTTTTTTTTAACCTAATCCAACACTTGTTGGCTGCTTGCTAACTGATATAATGCTTTGTTGTACCAAATCAATTCCTTAGTTCTTGGAAAACTAACTGATTGCCTTCCCACTGAGAATCATGTTCCTGTTTTTCACAAACATGCATTCGATGCAAGCTTCTCCTTGGAAACCACTTTTCCAAATTAAGCCCATATGATTGAAATATAGCAATGAGTTCCAACATTAGTAATTAAAAAAAAAAAAAAAAATGACCATTCTTTTACCTCCACGGTTCCAAATTCCACATCTATAAGAATGCAATCGCCATCTCCTTCGCTTCTTGGCGTCAACACATAAAATGGTCTACAATAGTTGCAAACCTCTTTTTTTATTTGAAATATTGTCCCTCTTTCCATCATCCTCCAATTTGAGATGCTTCTCATGCCATGGATTTGAGAATGAAGGCTAAATAGGAGCCTCTTGCTCGAAAGTGGACCTTTAAAAATCCTACGACATATTGTCACAAACACAACCATCAATCTGTAAAACACATCATGCAAGAAACATAACTTGACGACATATCCTCTTTCTCCTTCAAAGAAAAACATTTCACATTATGTGAACATCACCATGTAATCTTACATCTTGGTGTCAAAACTTATCGACCAAACACAAGTCGACAAAACATGCCTCTTCAAACGATTTATTCTCAAGTCAAGCATAAGCATGTGTAAAAACTTGACGATTATTTTCCCAAGAAAAAATGAAATTCACATTTCATGAAAAACTTCATCAACATCTCCTTTTCATCTTTGGAGACAAATGAACTCTTCCAAGTCGATATGACATCCATGTAGCACACAATCGACCAACACTAGTTGACATTCATGCATATGCAAATGATCAACACTCTCAAGTTGACAACATACATGTTAAACAAAGCAATCGTCCAACACAAGTCAATTACTCATGCATGCTCAAGCACAATGAAATCATCAAAATTCCATTTTTCATACACACAAACTCTCATGCATGTCTACAATTCTTCAACTCTCTCACAAGTACAATCATAAGTACAAGAACCCCATTCATATGTACATGTACTTAAAGGGTTGAAATGAACAAATTTTTTCTGCAATAAAGTGATTCAACATACTCCTCTTTCAAAACACCTTCCTGGCAAAAACATGCAACATGCATTCAATAGGCAAAAAATGCATCAATCATCAAAATACATGCAAAACCTTAATTGGATAAGAAATCTAACCATTTCTTACCAAACCATTTCAATGGTACTTCTTTCAGTTGCACATCATCATGTGAATCATCATGACCCACATCAATTATGGAATCTTATTTTCCATTCTTTCCATTCTCTTTCTCCACCTTCTTCAAATTTTTTGGATGACTTGTTGGATACAAAGTCCAACACTTGTCTACAAGATGACCTTTCTTATGACAATGAGTGCAAAACAATTTCATCTTTTTTTCAACATGGTTTTCTTTCAAATACTTTAGAGCTTTCAACATCCTCTTGTTCTCCATTCTCATGAGCTGCATGCTTATGAGCATCTTCTTGCAAAGTGGGTGTAAAACTTTTGCATTCCTCATGAACACAATGTTCCCAAGCTTGATTTAATGAACATGAAATTAAAGTCCTTCTTGGAACACCTTCATGTGCCTCCTTTGATTTAAAGCTTTCTCCATTTTGTTGTCCATAATTGAGACCAAAAGACTTAGAAATTTCTTCAACAACAATTGGCTCAACTTGCCTTGTGCATGTTTGCCCAATCCTTTACCTTCATAGCCCATATTCATCAATAATTTGGACCCCATTCCTCTAGTGTGTCTTTCAAAAGCACCTACACATTCATTTTGAGAGGAAATTGAAGATAAACTTAAATTGCATACGTCTTTTTCAAGCACATGCTTGGCCAAGGTTTCCTTGGCAATATGGAGTTGAGTCTCCATCTCATGTGTCCTTGCAAGATTCTCATTTGCAATATGGAGCTGAGTCTCCATCTCATGCATATTTTCAAGAATCTCTTGCTTCTCCTCCTTCATGGCAATCAACTACTCTTGAAGTATAATGCTCTCCTTCCTATCTTCATACTTCTATTGCATGATATCAATCATGATGTACAGATTTTGTAACATCTCTTTATCAAAGAGATGTTTCACTTGCCATCACACATGCAATGCATACAAATCTTCTTTGTTGTGATTTGAGAATTCAATTCTCAATTTTGATCTTTTCCTTCACACATAATATTTCACATAGTTAAATTCTCCTTGCACAAATTCAAAAACCAATAACTAATTATTCTAGATGACCTTGGCTAAAATGAGCTAAAAATTTTCTATGATACCAACTTGATATGAATATGTGAAAACTAGTTATTGTTATGTTAGCTCCCTCATAAGTCTTAAAAACATGTGATTAGGATCATCTCAAGTTAACCACTTGTGAAGGGGCTTAAGTGTCAAGTTCTATGTGTCTTTGATGATCAAATTATGAGTTAATTAAATTTTAAAAACTAATGTACAAAAAATGAAATGCATAAAAATAGCACACAACAATCAAATAATACCATGGATGACAACGGAGTTCACCCCTCCTGGGATACATCTCCATGGACCTGCTTCAACTAGCTAGGCCCTCTTGGGATTAAGAGTCAAATGTCTGATTACAAGAACTTTTAGCAATCCAATGGATTTTTAGCCTGCTCCCTTGGCTTCATAGCACTCAAATACCCCAAAAATTACTATTCAATCTTTGAATTTAGTTTCCAACTGATCTAGGCTTGACCTCCCATCCTGGTGGCCATGGGCTTGTTAAATATCCAAAGTGACAAAAAAACTCTTAGAAATGCTCCAACACCTCTGAAAACTATACCACTATGTTTAGAGCATCAAATAAATCTAAAAATGACTCTTCTTGAGCCAAGATTGATCTTCAACTTATCTCGGCACGACCTTCCTTCCTGGTGGCCCTTAGCTTCAAAATTTTTCAAGGTGACAAAAACCTGTGTATAATTGCTCATATTCCTCTACAAGTTGTTCCAATGGCTTCATAGCATGCCAATATGATAGGAATGACTCTTCCTGAGCCAAAATTGATAGAAAATTTCTCAAGATAGGCCTTGTTGCATTTTCCTCTAGATTCCTCCTCCAAATCTAGTGAAGTCTCTAGTTAGCTCTGCCAAACTGGTAGTCCACCGAAAATGGAGGAATCCACTAAAAAAATTCCAACATAAGCATTGGGTTAATTAATTGTTAAACTCAGATTAATTTTGATAATGATAGATGAGTCGCGCCCTAAGTGCACTTTGTTTGGTGTTTAGTGTGTGGTCATGTGGAAGGGCCATGTGGGAGGAGGGATGGCCCACAGGCTGGCCCCCTCCATTCCCGCCATCGGATTCACATCGCATTCAAATGAAGGTTGGGTGCCAATCTATTCAAGTCTTTCCTGCATGGTCTATTGGTGAAGGCACTGAGATAGGAGGGGGAGGTCAGGGGTTCAACCCGCCCTCCACCCATCCTATATACTTTTGCACCATTTAAACCTTGAAATTGCCAGCATTAAGATATGCTCAGACCTTAACCTTAATGCCACTGGACTATGGCTGGAATAGATATATCTATGGAATAATCAATGCTCTCCATATAACAAACATTTGAACTTTGCATATATGTTATATGCCACCGAGATATGTATAACCCGAAACATTTGTGTAGTTTAAATACACCATATATTCGAACCTTTGGTTTAAAATAATATGTGGAATTTGATATATAAGTTGGGTTTAATAATTAAATATATATATATATATATATATATATATATATATATATATATATATATATATATATATATATAAAATATAATATATGGTTAATAAAACCATATAAAATATAAAATATAAATATATATGTGTGTGTGTGTGTGTGTGTGTTAATCCAACCTTAATACAAATAATTCCAACACATAAATATCATCAACCCAAATTCAACCTTGGAGGACATCGGGAAAATTCAACCTTATCAAACCAAACTTGGCGAATCCGGTTGTGACACTTGTCACAGTGCCACTGGGAAAAAAATGAAGAAGATTCCCTGCATGCTGACTGGGATGCCATGTCATCAACATGTACCTATTCTGCAATTTTATTTTATTTTTAATTTTGCATGTTCTGAATGGTGCTAAGTAGACTATAACTTCTTCATCCGAACTTGGTTTTCGACGAAACAAGTTTCATTGGATTCCTGGCAATGGGCCAGTCGTTTTCATTCTAGTTTAGTGCCATTCTGAGCACTTTGAAATTTGGACAATTTTTTGCCCCTAATCCAGATTCCGGTTAGTTATTTATTCCCAATTCCTCCAACAAAAGATAAGATATTTTATTTATGAATATTTAAATAAATAGTGAATAAGGGGGGGATTAATACTTGGACTACTGAATCACGGGGAGAAATTGCTAGAATGTCAAAACACGACACCACATCACTGCAAGGTGCCTCAACTTGAGATTTGATATTTCATATTATGTCAAATCCTCTCACAGAATTAGCATTTAGGCCTACAATATTTTATCCAGTGAACGTTGAGTTATCATCCAACAATATCGAGTCATCATAGCCCTGCAATAAACAGAAACCAAAATTAAACATCATGAATTAAACAGAAAGGAAAAATTTGACTTATTGATTTAAGCGCTAAATGTGGATATATTCAAGCCATTTCATGATGCATTTGATGAAATTTTAAGTTTTATTTCTTACATTAACTAAGCAATCATGGAAGTGAAGGCAGATCAAGGACGCCCCCATCTGTCTCTCATTGTTGACGACTTTGGTCATTGCAACTTTCACTATCGAAAGCACCCTAGGGCACACTTTTTCCTAAAATGTTGAGGTCAGATGCCCTTGCACATCGTTATTAATAATTCTTATACACAACACACATAAGAAAATGCATAAAAAAATTTTCATGACTAGAAAAATTAATTGCTAACCAGGAAAGAAAAAATCAATGAGAATGGAATGGAATGGAGATGAATTAAGTAGAACTGAATGCACGAGGACAATGTGTGAGAGGGATCAATTAAAATTTGGCACCTCTATAGTCCTTGACACTTCTTGAGCATTCATCCAGTTGAAATAAGCATATCTGGGGGATCATCTCATGATCATGTCCTTACAGAGCCGAATGGATTGTATGCTGGCTACCTCCTTGAAAATGTCGTAGAGTTGTGATTTGAAGACATTAGCTTCGAGGTCCCACACGTACAGTGAAGTCGGAAACTAAAAATGATTTCCCTGAATGATGATGTTGTTGGAAAAAATATTCAAATTTGTGTTGCTGGATACATTGATATTTCTCAAAGCAGCAGTGGCAGTGGCTAGGGTGGCAGCGGATCAATGCAGCTGCGGTGTGGTGGTGGGGGTGCCTGGAATTGAACCTGCTACATTTCGGGGGGTTCGAGAGTAGACCAACTGTGATAACAAGATGCTTCAGCTCCTATGTAATCCATGTGTTTAAATACAATTGGATAAAAGAGGATGAAATTTACCCTCACTGATTCGCTAGAGTGAAAAATGTTTGCATATGGAAATCCTGTAGAGAGAATGCCTTCGACGTAATTAGTTATGTAATATTGGAAGCCATGAAAATGACATTTTATCTTCAATCATTAGAAACTAAATTTTCTTAAGTTTAATAAATATGTGTATTAACAACGTTATATTAAATAAATGAAGCAGAGGTGATTTTACAAGATGGTTATAAAGTATAATTTGTATTTTTTTTGGGTATTACAATTGAATGTAATATGAAATTTTGACTAGTTTCAATAAAGTTAGAAGGATAGAAGTAGATGTTTATATGAGTTATACCTCTTATATATATATAAATACATATATTCAAATGTCACAATTCTTGTTATGATAAATTATTAAGAGAGGGCAGAAGCGGGGCCGATTCAATGGTGGATTTGGTGGAAAAGGAACAATTTTTTTATCATTGGGCAAGGTTCAATTTCTATATGGAATTAACTTGGATTCATGGGGAACTTTGAGGTACTGGTCAAATTATTGGTTACACTCAGAGATATTATATTAAATGATATATTTTACTTGTGCAAACATAAGTGGATCAAATCACACCCATGTGTCCTAATTTTAAAAAATTGGTAGGAAACATAAGTGGATCAATTTCCAACCCCTTTTCCTCCTTTAAAAAAAACTCATTGTTTAGATTGAGTGGTTGGGATAATAAATTATTATCCTCTCCACTCAGTTTCAATTCCCATGAGGCGCATGTTTGATACCTTGTGATGAAGCTTAAGGAGTAGTTTCCCCACCCTCTATCCACTTTGATTTAGTTCCCACGAGGCACATGTTTAGCTCCTTGTGATAAGGCTTGTAGCTTCCCTTCCCATGAGGCACATGTTTGGCCCCTTGTGGTAAGGCTTAAGGAGTAGGTTCCCCACCCTCTATGGAGTCTCGACTCATGCTAAATCATAAGTTCCTAGTATATTTGGCTTACAGGTTGTTGTATATATGGCTCCCACATCCTCTGTGGAGTCTCAAATCTTTATAATTCATAATTTCCTGGTGTATTTGGCTTTCGTGTTGTGTATATCTCTCCCCCACCCTCTGTGGATTCTCATCTCTTGCTAAGTCATAAGTTCGTGGTATATCTAGCTTGCAGGTTATTTTATATGTGGCTCCCTAACCCTCTATGTAGTCTCAATTCTTGCTAAGTCATAAGTTCCTGGTATGTAATCCTTGTGGATTATTGTATATACCACTAGGTTTTATCCTAAGCCTCACCCATATTACTCTAATGAGTTATTTATTCACCATGGGCAAAAGTAAAAAGTAAAAAATAAATTACTAAATGTATCATACTTTGGTCGTTATTTGGTAGTGAAAATAAAGTTTAGTTATCACTATCCATGAATACATCTTGACTCATCATCATTATTTAAGGTAAAATACATCCACTAAAATTATGCATTAATGTCCCTTAAAGTAGTACACTCACTAGGTAAAATTGTTATGTTTCTTGGACCATTAACTTATTTTTTTAGCTCTTAGCTAGTTAAAATAAATTTTAAGAATTTCTCCCAAATCAAATAGCGGTCTCATCCTAGATATTCCTTGCAAGAAATTCATATGTTGTAATACAGTCATTAAAGTTATAATGGTACTACCCTAATTTTTCATTTAACATTAGCCATCATTCAACCTACAACAATGGGGTCATGTTCTTTAAATAGATTCTAGATTTAATCCCATACATGAAACAAAAAACCACCCCAAGTTATAGCTTAACCTTTTGCCTCGGGGAAATAAATGTTATATTTTATTTATTGATTTATTTCAAAGGTGCCAAACCTATCATAACTAAATTTACTATTAGTAAAAGTACAACCATCATTGGCTACTCTCCATATATGCTCGGTAGCTAGGACAACCATCATTGACTACTCTTCATCATTCATAATAGAGCACAACCATCGTTGGCTACTCTCCATGAATGCTCAGTAGGTAGGAAAACCATCATTAACTACTCTTCATCATTCATAAGGGAGCACAACCATCATTGGCTACTCTCCATGAATGCTTTGTAGCTAGACAACCATCATTTACTACTCTTCATCATTAATAAGGGATCAAACTTATATTGTTGTTTAACATATTCGCTAATGTCTAAGCATCCACGTGAAAGCCTAACATATAATTATATGTTTTTCAATAACACTTTAACTTGAATCCTATACATAAAACAAGACACTATACCAATGAAAATTTGAATATATAATGATGGTGTTGGTGTCCAAGTGTGAATGAATATTTAAACCCTTTCCCACATTAATTATCAATTCAGGTGCATTGGTTATTGCAAGGCAATGCACAAGGTATATGCAGGAGTAATGGCACAGTCCAATACTGATCACAGATTCAATAATTAAAACAATCAGAACTACTATAATAGTAATTAAATATAAATTGCAGAATTAGAAATGCATTCATAGAAATTGCATAATTATACTCGAACAGCAGTAACGATAACAAATCAAAATATAAAATAACCAAAAGAAATATGACACAGCACCTGATCAGGAGAGTGGGACCAACTCTCTAATTAGGGTTGTAGTAAACTCATAGGTTACAAATGGAATAGCAAAACACTGTGCATTCAATTAATTGAAAATGCTTCTGTTACAAATCTGTCTCTTCTTGCTTAACCCTCTCTGCCTTCCCCCTGCGTTCTGATTTGTGCCCTATTAAATACAAACAACAAAGGGGAAATAAACTGATTACAAAATATCAACAACCAATATGAGATATTAAATATCTTTCCCTGATGATTCAGCTGTCACAAGTCAAATCTGGAAATAACAATTGGGGCAATTTTGGAAAACAGCCACAACAGAAAATCTGCAAATCTGTCCTTCGAAGAACCCTGCATTTCTCTCAATCAAGACCGAATTTTGGAAAAAAATTCATAAAAACATTAATTTGGTCCATTCTACACAAAACCCATGTTTCATATTTGCAATATTCTTCTTTTTTTGCCCGAAACGTTCAACGCAAAATTTTTTCTTGTTATCCCAGCGAATTTATGAGTTGGAATATTTAATTATCAGTTGAAGATCAAATCTGCAATCTAGAAGATATATTGAAGGCTAAAATAGTGAGTGATGTTATAACGAATTCATTAATAAACCATCACTGGAAAAAATATGTACAATAATCATTAATTTATTAAAATAAAGGAGAATAAGTATTATTTATCCAAAAGAGCATAAATAATTATGAAATGGAATTATATAATAAATTATGATAAAGAATGTGATAAAAGAATATTATAAATGGATTAAATGGATGTTAAAAATTGATAATAATAATACAAATTAGTGGCCTAACATCTCCCCCAAACTTAACATATTGCATGTCCTCATGCAACCCAATGCCTCAGTATTAACCAAGTTGTAATAGAATAATCAAAATTCTCACCCCAGTGCATGATATTGATGGAGGAGAAGGCTTCTTCCTCAAATGCTTCCTTAAAATAATTTTCATGTATACTTTCAACTGTATGTATATGAAGTTGCAACAAAGTATGATACAAGTAAATACAAACTTCATTACAAACCAGATTTTGGTGAATTTTTCTAAGAAAAATTATGTTATATTAATGCTTCTCCAATTCTAAAATCAAATCAATGCAACGAACGAATTTCAATATATCAGCAAAATGGTTTTAGGTAATAATGCATGATTTTTTTGGAATTAACAAATTCATTTATCTTATAAATTTCTGGGTTTAATGACACATCTTTGTTCATCCAAAAATCAGAAGAATCCATTTGATAGTTTTAAGGATATACAAAAAATGAGGAAGAAATGAGAAATCATTCATCATGCATAACAACCCTTTATCCCCCAAACTGGAGAATTAGCATTCCCTCATGCTACACTAGAAAACAAATCAGGGTGATTTCTACAAGCATGGCTAAAATCTTTGTTTGGTGTATAACAACATGGAATAAGAGAGATTTTGAGAATGAATAATGAGATCGATGGATGATAAAGAATATTAATGGCATGTTCATGATAATAAAAATAACACTCCCCCAAACTGAAAGATTTTTTCTCTGAAAAGTGGGAAGTGGTAAAGAAGGGGAAATATTGGTTGAAAAATATGAGTAAATTATGCTCAATGGTTTTTCATGGCATTCTCCTAAAATTGTAATAAATCAAAACCTTATTCTATTTTACCTCAAGTTTTACCCCCATAAAAATGTGGAATGGCATGTATGGATTGACATTTTTTTTTGAAGTTGATGTAGGCCTAGCTGATGTTGAAAGTGATGCGGAAGGTGGAAGCCATGCACGCTGAAAAAAATAATCAGAAATTGTAGAAGGGTTTCCTTCTTCCACACTGATTAGTTTCCCTGTCATCTATAAAACATATCATGAGCATCCTTAATCAGTAATTCATCACCTCAATTACCTCATTACATATAAAAGTGACATAATCATATTATGAATGGCATGGGATAATAATGGATAACAAGGGCAAAGATGAATTCCCTATACCCATAAGCTTTGGTTGTCATGAGCGCAGAAATTATGAGAAATAGTTATCTCAATCTTTTCTTCTCAAGGTCTGTCCAATTCCCTGGGATTCAAAATCATAGTCAGGTCTCGTAGTGGTGTTGTTAAGATATGAATAAATGGCGATTGATTGGGCAAAGCAACTATATTTCATTAAAGATATGATACTTGTAGAATAAAGGAATTATGGATTAGATGATACAAAATGTCAAATATAAAATATCCTAAAATTTTCATCCCTAACATGTAAAGTAAATATGTATATCTCAATAATAGATATAAACCATAACCACCATCATCTCATAACTGATTAAATATTACCCCATGAACCATGAGTTCTGGAAGACCATGTATATGCAACAGTCAGCTTTATCGGAAATTAGCTTGGAGAAAACAAGGTAACCAAGTAGATTATAGTATTAAATTAACTTCTATACCATAGGCATAGCCACTGCTGCCAGCAAGCTATCCATAGCCTCGACAGGGATGCCTTTTTAACCCATTGAGATGCCAGTGTCCCATCTATTAGAAATAAGTACATAGTTACAAAATCCTTTCAATTTACTTAGATGTCAACTAAAAATCATTGTTCTAGTGTGGTAACCAGTTAATAACAATGCCATTCACGGGAGCTACTAAAAGTGAAAAAGTTGGCTTGTGATGAGACCTCTTGTCCTTTACTTTTATGACTGAAGGCCATTACCATGGCTTGGTGACCAATAGTGGTAATGTCACTTTATTAGGACCTATGATCATGGTAGGTCGGCTCATTATGAGACCTCCTATCCTCCAGTTGACCATTTATGTTTAATATTCAATTATGTTTATTGTTAATCAATAAATCTTACTTAATATATGGGGTGGCAGGTCAACTCCTTAAGAGCTAGGGATGGCGTAAAAAGTTGTGTAGTAAACATTTTCAAATTTGATAGTTTTGTTTATCAAAAACTAATAACCTTCAAATGACTGTTCATAGATATATTTTTCATTTTTGATATTTGGGTTGAGGAATAGTTCATTAGATAATGGTGGAAAGATTTAAATACAATTTTGTGGTCATCATCATAAATTTTACAAGATCATGGATTTGACCAATTAGGAAAGTTGAAAGTTGACATGATGAAATCATCTTTGCATAATTATTCCTTAAAAATAAGTTTATATTTATATATAAACAAAGATAAATTAACTACCTAATCATTATGTCAAAGAGGGCCTAGACCATTAAAATTATTTCCCGTTCACCAAAGAGAAAAACAAATCATAAAGACCTACATATGTTGAATTCAACGTGAAAATTGGCCAACGACAATAGTTGTGACTGAGGTAACAATAACCATGACTTAGGTAATAACAGGGAAAGGGGAAAAGGAATGATGTTAGGAAGGTGACATGAAGGAGGATTAGTCACTTTACAAAATAATGAGGAATTAAGAGTGAATAATTCCTTACAAGACTTACCATAATAATCATCCTTATTAATAAATATGAGACCTCCCCCCAAGTAAAGTATGTCTACCATCAGTCATAGTTGATCATGTCATAAGTAAAATACCAAATAAATCCACGGAGTCGGTCAAGGACGTACCTAGCGACTTACCTTGGCAGAGTAAAAACACTAGAGGAGTAACAACACCAAGTACTTAGAAAAATATCACCATGGAGTAACATCACAGGAGGAGTAACAACACTGGACACTTAGAAAATTTTAGAAGGAGTTACAGCATCCAACTCTTAGAAAAAATTTCCAGAGTAAGAGCAGTGACGGATTCATAGCACTAACATAGTAACAACAGTGTAGGATTCATAGCACTAACGGAGTAACAGTAGTAACGGATTCACAACACTGGTGGAGTAACAGCAGTGATGAATTCATAGCACAGATGGAGTAACAGTAGTGCGAGTAACAGCATCCGGGGTAACAGCAGTGCGAGTAACAACAGTGTGAGTAACAACATCTGGAGTAACAGCAATGTGAGTAACAGCATCCAGAGTAACATTAGTGGGATTAACTGCATCCGGAGTAACAGCATTGCGAGTAACATCATCCGGAGTAATAGCAGTGCAAGTAACAGCATCCGAAGTAACAGCAGTGCGAGTAACAACATCCAGAGTGATAGCACTGCGAGTAATAGTATCCAGAGTAATAGCAATGCAAGTAACAGCATCCGGAGTAATATCAGTGCGAGTAACAACATCCGGAGTAACAACAATGCGAGTAACAGCATCCGGAGTAACAATAGTGCGAGTAACAACAATGTGAGTAATAGCATCTAGAGTAACAGCAGTTCGAGTAACAACAGTGCGAGTAACAGCATCCAGAGTAACAGTAGTGCGAGTAATTGCATCCTGAGTAACAGCAGTGCGAGTAACAACATCCATAGTAACAGTAGTGCAAGTAAGAGCATCCAGAGTAATAGCAGTGTGAGTAACAACATCCGGAGTAACAGCAATGCGAGTAACAGCATCCTGAGTAACAACATCTGGAGTAACAGCAGTGTGAGTAACAACATTTGGAGTAAGAGAAGTGTGAGTAATAGCATCCGGAGTAACATCATCGCGGAGTAGAAGCATTCCAGGAGTAACAACATCCTGAGTAGCAGCATCCGGAGTAACAGCAACCAAGGAGTAATAGCATCAAGGAGTAACAACATCAAGGAGTAATAGCATCACGGAGTAGCAGCATCCGAAGAGTAACAACATCCTAAGTAGTAGCATCCGGAGTAACAACAACCAAGGAGTAGCAGCATCCAAGGAGTAACAGTATCACGAGTAGCAGCATCCGGAGTAACAACATCATGAAAATTAAGAACTCGCTCCTTTTATTTTGAGAATAAAACAAAGAAAATGTGACTTTGAAGTAAACAATACCTTAAGCATAAAAACATAAGATAAATCAAAAAATAAATGGCTCTTTATTGAAAACCAATAAATAAATAAAAATCTAAGTTACAATGGTTATAATTTTTGTTGCAGCAATGTTGTTTGTGAATGGTGAATAAATGGAAAAATGTTTTTTTTTTTTCAGAAATGACTTGGATATTCAAACAGAAATCAATTCCCATTTCTCATGTTATAAATTCATTGATTGATGAAAATTATTCATGTCGTTTTCTCTATGTAAAGGAACGTCTTTGAAAATGTTTTTATTTCATTATCATTGCCTTCAAGAATCACTTATTCGTAAATTGACTTCATTTATTCTCTTGGGACCTACAAAAAAATAAGTGTCTACCTGCAATAAAACATGAAATAAAGGAAGAAGAGAGGTGATCGGGCTCTCCTAATCCAAGAAATATGAAAAAAAAACAAGTATTTACTCTATAAAACAAATCCATGGGAAAAAAAAATGTAACAAAGTAAAATTAATTTATTACCTGCAGGAGAGTGGTGGCCAACCATACTGACCAACAGTGTTTCAAACATAACTTCTTATTTTTTTGTCCGATTTGAGTGATTCCAAAGCCAAATGAAATTGAATTCAAAGAGATGTATCAAATAGAAATAGGTTTTAAAAATTCCATGTAATGGTATGTTAAATTTTCTTAGAACAACCTGCATAATAGAGTCATTTTCGATTTTCCAGCTCAGAGTAAAAGTTGATAATTCAAGCATAAATTTTTCATTTGACGACAGATTGAACCGATTCAAATTGGAGATTAAATTTGATTCATTTATATATCTCCAAAATAAACATGTTTTTAAGGAAGGAATAATTTATGGGTCAAATACACTAGTGAAAAGTCGGGAAAACAGAGTTTCAAGAGTGCTCATTTAAGATAAGCAGTGAGTATTTTCGTCATAGCTTCCTCATACGATATCGAAATAAAGTGATTCAAATTGAGTTGTAAACTATATTCATAGGGTAATATACCATAGAAATATATTTCTAAAATCTATTCATTTAGGCCTCCAAAAATGGATTGTCCCAACTCTGTTCCTGAGCTTCCTACTAGACATCCTATCATTGTTTTGGTCATAAATTTTTTGTTTCAAATCAAAATTGAGTGATTCAAATTGGGTTATAAAATAGACATAAAGGGCTATGTAGGATAGAAACAGGTATTGAAAATATGCCCAATTGTTCCCTCAAAACATCACTGTCCCGACTGTTTTTCCAGAATTTTCATCAAGCCCGCAAGCCATAAGATATGATAATTAAGGAATTTTTCCAAGAATGTGATCAAAATGAATATGAGTGTTTATAGGAATTTTATTTTCAATATAATTCATCTACATACATAAACAATTTTTTTTTTTTCTAAATTGAGCTAATTCTATTTATGTAAATATAATAGTACAAAACTGCCGCAGTTCAGCTGCGTTAGCCTGAAACTGGGCCTGAAAGTCAAGCATAATTCTGAAAAGAAGCTAACCATATAGGGAAACCAGCTCTGTAATAGCAGTCTCACCGCCCTTGTATAGGGAAACCGGTGGAGTAGTTATAATTGTTATGAGACAGTAACAAAAAGCTAGCACTATCATTAACGAAAACCAGTGAGCTGCCATGTATTGTAGAAAACCAGCATCGCTAAGAAAATAAACAATTTCAAAGACCATACTGCGCCATGTCATTGCTGAGTCAGCTGGAGTTGGCGGGAGAAGGTTGTTCCTCCACTATTGGGCATCCGAAGAAATCTTCAGGATCATCCATTTCAGCTTCTCTGTTGTGAGCCTTTGCGCCTTATTCAGCAGTTGTTTCCACCTGCACGGGAGAGAGGCCAACGGGGGGATTGGCTGTGGCAACAGGCTCGGCTAAGTCCTCTTGTGGCGCTGCAGCAGAAGTGGATCGAGGTTCGACAGAGGCAGGATGAGGGTCGAGAGAGGCAGGATGAGGAGACAGGCCAAGTAGGAGGGCTAATAGTGGCATCTTCGCGCAGAGTTATAGTGATGAAGGCTGTAATAGAAGGGCGATTGAAAGCACTATCAAACCTCAGCTCCGCTCTCTGAGTGGTCTGGCGGATGAAATGGCTGCTAGCGGGCAGAGGGGCGGAGGAGGTGAAGCGATGGGGGGCTTCAGGCGGAAGGGTGGCAGGCGGACGTCCATGGGCATAATTGGAAGGAATTTCAGAGACAGATCTGCTGGAAGAGGGACGCCCCCCGGCTGAGCTTCCACGTGTGCCTCCTCGACGGTCTGTCATGCGCTGCCTGAGTCGAGGCATGGCGGGCTCTGCTTCGAGAGGCTCGTGAGCCTGGAGAAAAGCCGACGCAGCAAAAGAACCGGGAATGATCTGAGGCACACCAGGATGATACAGAGCGACAGACGGGCTGGAAGTATGCTGAGGAGCAGTGGTCACACCAGGTAAGAATTCAATGCAGCTATAGAGCGAACAGCACCGGCCTGTGACTGTGCGAGTGCTTGGCTCGGCACAGTGGACAGGGCACGCACCGCCCAAGGGAACCATACAAACGCGGAGAATGTCGGAGAGCTCGTCAAGCATAGAGTTGGCCTCCATAATGCATAAACCAGGTGGACCAGAGCTATTGAAATGCCGGCTCGGGGGAGAATTAATGCTAGTTGCAGGCAGAGTGAATGCGAATTTAATTGCGCCGTGGAGGGCCATGTGGCCATCACGCGCTCTGTGCATTGGGAAGTGGCCAAGGCCAGTTGTCCCCATATGGCTAACGAACATCCGCATCCGGAGCATACATAAACAAATTGAATATTAACCACCGATGTTAATTTTCACAGTGTGTTGCAACAAAAACAACTATGTTTACATCTAAAGAAATTTATTTATTTATCTCTTTATTCATTCTATATTCTACACTACACTACTCTACTTTGAAAAATAAAATATAATTACATATAAGAGTACTTCTAGTGAAGCCATTTTCGAAATAAGGCTTCAAGTATGCACATACCCATAATTGAAATATGTATGTTAATAAGTAAATGAGTATGAGAGACTAACTTCCATGTTAAGGATGGTGCCAAGAGTTTCTGAAGTGTAGAGTGATGTTGCAAGCAAACAAAAAAGTGAAACCATCCTTCAATATAGTCTTTATTTCTCATATTTGTCGCATCCTGAAGTTCCTCGGCTGAGTTCCAGATTATGTTGATGCTTTCTTTCTTGACCTCATCCTGTGAGTTTTGAAGGTCTTCCTCTACCTTTTTGTTTAGATCTCTGTTCATAGAACTAGAGGAAGGAAAAAAAATTCAAAAAATTCTTAAAGCTCAGGACCTGGAGCAGGGTGAAACTTCCCTCCCGAAGACGAGAGATTGGGTATTTAAACAGAAAGAAAGAAAGAAAGAAATCAAATCAAGAAATCTTAAGCTCGGGACCTGGAGCGGGGTAGCATGTCCCTCCCTAGGACGAGAGATTAGGCCCTAAGAAATCAACATAAATAAAAGCAAAAAAAATGACTAACGCTCAGGACCTAGAGTAGGGTAGCATTTCCCTCCCTAGGACGAGAGATCAATTCCTAAGAAATCAATCAAAAAATAAAAAAATAGAACAACTACACTCAAGACCTAGAGCAAGGTATAATTTCCCTCCTTAGTACGAGAGATTTATCCTTAGATCAATATGAATCATGTTCTTGCACCTTTGTTAGCCTCCCTGGCAACGACGCCAAAATGTTGGTGTCCAAGTGTGAATGAATATTCAAACCCTTTCCCACATTAATTACCAATCTGGGTGTGTTGTTTATTGCAAGGAAACGCACAAGATATATGCAGGAGCAATGGCACAGTCCAATATTGATCACGGATTCAACAATTAAAACAACCAGAATTATTGTAATAGTAATTAAAGATAAATTGCAAAATTAGAAAGGCACTCACAGCAATTGCAGAATTGTACTTGAACAGCAGTAACGATAAAAAATCAAAATATAAAATCAACAAAAGAAATATAACGCAACACCTGATCAGAAGAGTGGGCCCAACTCTCTGATCAGGGTTGTGGAAAATTCACAGCTTACAAATGGAACAGCAAAACACTGTGCATTCAATTAATTGAAAATGCTTCTGTTACAAATCTGTCTCTTCTTGCTTAAACCTTTCTGCCTTCCCCCTACATTTTGATTTGTGCCCTCTTAAATATACAAACAAAAAAGGGTAAATAAACTTATTACAAAATATCAATAACGAATATGAGATATGAAAGATCTTTCCATCATGATTCAGCGGGCACAAGTCAAACCTCGCAATTACAATTGGGGCAATTTTGGAAAACGGCTACAATAGAAAATCTACAAATTTTTCCTTTAAAGAACCCTGCATTTCTCTCAATCAAGACCAAATTTTGGAAAAATACTAATTAGATAACTAATTTGGTACATTCTATACAAAACTCATGTTTCAGATTTTCAAGATTCTTCTTTGTTTGCCCGAAACTTTCAATGCAAAACTATCTCTTCCTATCCCAACAAATTTCTGAGTTCGAATATTTAATTATCAGTTGAAGATCAATTCTGCAATCTGGAAGATATCTTGAAGGCTAAAATAGTGAGTGATGTTATAACAAATTCATTAATAAACCATTATTGGAAAAAATATGTATAATAATCATTAACCTATTAAAATAAAGGAGAACAAGTATTATTTATCCAAAAGAGCATAAATAATTATGAAATGGAATTATATAATAAATTATGATAAATAATGTGATAAAAGAATATTAGAAATGGATGAAATGGATGTAAAAAAGTGATACTAATAATACAAAGTAGTGGCCCAACAACTGGTAAATATCAAAAGAAATCAAAACATTTATCTCATCATACATGTCACATTGCTAACATTAAAAAAATTAAATAACTTTTATTATTCTTTTTTTCCAGAGGAACCCAACTACCCTTGACACCTAGTTACTAGTCCTCCTCTCCTTAAACCCGTCACAACAGGGGGATTTGAACCTTAGATTTCATTTTCCATTACTTCATCACTAATTGAGCTACCCACTAATAAATTTTATTATTATTATTATTATTAGTATACAAAAGAAATAATATAAGAGTTAAACATATATACATTTTAAAAAAACTTATAACAAAATTTTTAACCATAGAGATTCACCCTCACTTTACCATGGACATTTTTAACTTGCAAATAGACTTTGTTATAATACCATGGACCAATGCTATGAATTGTTAATACCATTATGTCCAAAAACCACAATTCATGTATATATCATATTTTTTTTTAATTAATAATTTTATTAAAACAAATAAATTACATTATTACTTTTAAAATAAATCTCAACCTTTGTTATGTAACCACTATCAAAAACATTTTAGAATATTCCATGGAAGTTAAATCTTTGTCATCCACTGAATAATTATTAATAATTAAATTAAATTTTAAAAAACCTATTCTAAAATGAAGAGACTTATTAACCTAGTAATCTTTATCTCTTTACATATATATAAATAATATATATGTAAAAGTTTTTTTTTCGATTAATATATTTTAATATTAGTTTCAATATTTTTACCTCTTCACTTTGGATATTGAAATATTTTATTGCATTTATTATATATACCTATATGTTTATGTTTTTTCTAAAATGGATATTAAAATAAATTAATTAACGTGGATATTAAAATGATTTATTTAGGTATCAAATTGAAATAAGAAAATAAATAAATGTTGAAATAGAATTATCATATTTTATATGGACATAAAAATATCTTATTCATAAAAGAGTGAGAGTGAAATATTTTTACCATATCTCTTTTGGATTAGGTTGTAAAATCAACAAGAAAGCACACTTAGACTGAGACTACACTTTATAATTCTTTCTAACCAAGTATTATAAATGAGTACATTTTTTTTTAATTTAAATAATATTTTATATTTATTTTAAAGGGACATGGGTCAAATCCACATTAAGTAGAGATGAAATTACACATCCCCTCCTACCGAGCAACAGAATGATCATATCAACTCAATAAGAAAATGTATTTAGTGTGTTTATTTTAAATATTTTTGAATTTATAGGTTTTACTATTTTGAAAAGTTGAAACTTATTGTTCTTTGAATATAGCAGAATAATTAGAATAAGCCTAGATCCATTTTAACCCAGGATCTACCAAGGGCCGAGAGGGATCAAATATCTTGAGGTGAAAACATCTTTTTTAAGTGAAAAACTTGAGGAAAGGTTAATTTCACCTCGAGATATTTGATCCATCTTAGCGCTTGATAGATCTGGGTTTAAGATGGATCTAGGTTGGTCATATAATAGTATATAATATCTATATTTATGTCTATATGACTCTTTTTTATTCCCTCTCTCTACATCCACCCCCAAACATGCACACTCTCTCTCCAGACCTGTCTCTCTTTCTCCCTCCCTCCCTCTTCCTCTCCCTCTTACTCTCTTCCCCTTCTCTCTCTCTCTCTCTCTCTCTCTCTCTCTCTCTCTCTCTCTCTCCCATCGTGCTCTCCTCTCTCCCTCACTATCTCTCCATTTCTCCCTTGCCACTCCCTCCCCCTCTCTCTCCACCTTTATCCCTCTATGTATTTCTTCTTCCCTCCCTCTCTCCCCCTCCAACTCCATCTCTCTCTCCTTCTCCATCTTGGTTCTTCTCTCTCTTCCTTGCTCTGTCTCCCTTTCTCTCTCACTTGCCTCCCTCTCTTCCCCCCCATAACTTGATCTCTCTCTTCCCTCCAACTATGTCACTATCTCTCTCCCTCTCTCCTTTTATATCTCCGCTCCATCTCTATATCTCCCTCTATCTTTCCCTCTCTCACATCCTCTCTCTCATCCTTCCTCTCTCCCCCCCTCTCTCCCACCTCCCCCCCCCCCCCTCTCCCCCCATCTCTCTCTCTCTCTCTCTCTCTCTCTCTCTCTGCCCTTTTTATTTGTCACTATATCCCTCCTCCTCTCTCAGCCCCCTCTCTCTCTTAAATTTGATTCCATTGTTGGTTGTCAAATTTTAAACCTATATTATGTATCAATCATGTCAAAGAAAATACAATAATGACAAACTTTAAAAAGGCATGCACTATCTTTCCTATATTATTGTTAGTCACTTTTCTTGTTCTCATCGCTTGAATCCTTAGTTAAGATAGATCTATGTTGGTTCTTAATAATATTATTTATATTATGAAAATTTCACATATTTAAATATAAAAGTATTCTCATTTTTAATTTTATTAAAACCTTGAATTAATTTCTATGGGAATATTTTAGTAGTAGTGAGGATAAAGGGTTTATATATATCTCAAAAGTAATTATAATCTTTTTCCCTTTAGATTCAATTAAAAAATTGTTATAAAAATAAATTGAAATAAAATATTTTGATTGTGAAATAAGTTATGGTTTTTGGGCATGTGGTATTGATAACCCATGGTATTTTTCCATGGCATTGTAAAAAAACCTATTTACAAGCTAATAATATCCATGGTAATGTGGGGGTGAATATCAATGGTTAAGAATACTTTCTTAAAAACTATTTTGATTGCGAAATAAGTTTTTTTTTTTTTTGGTGTGTGGCTGAATATCCATGGTTAAGAATCTTCTCATATTTTTTTAAAATATTTTGATTGTAAAATAAGCTATGTTTTTTTGGGCATGTGGTATTGATAAGACACAGTATTGAGACATGGTATTGTAACAAAGCCTATTTAAAAGTTAATAATATCTAGGGTAAAGTGGGGGGTGAATATACATGGTTAAGAATCTTGTCATATTCTTATAAAATATTTGGGTTGCGAAATAAGTTATGGTTTTTGGGTATGCGGTATTGATAAGCCATGGTATTGTAACAAAATCTATTCACAAGTTAATAACAAAATCAAAATATTACAAATTTAATTTTACTATTTTTATTACTTTAACTTTTTATTATTAATTTATCCAACATTTAAATGTTTACACTTATTTAGTTTATATTACTTTTAATTTTTTAATTACTTTTAACTTTTTATTATTTTTTAATTGAGTCATCATTTAAAATTGTTTACATACTTACATTAGACATACACATCTACCCTATGTTGGGATAGAGAGCACCTCTCTACGCAATACCTACACATCTACCCTATACTATGTCATATTGGGCTGGAGAGAACCTCTTGACATAATAAAGGGGATAATATGATGCATGCACCATTTTAAGGTCTAACTATACACCATTATGCTAATAAAATGCCATTTATAATTATAATTCTGTTAATAAATGCAATGACTAAGAATTCCATTTTTCATTTTTTAAGAATAAAATAGATACATCCAATGATTTTTTTTTTTTTTTTTAATATTCACTTATGACTTAAATTCTTCACTGAAGAGGAGTTGTTGTTGTTATTGTTATTATTATGTGTTTGAATTTAAATTGAGATTTACTTATATAATTTAGAAAATACCATCACTAATCTAGCTTTTTTACAATATTTATGTTTATCTTCTATTTTTTAGTTTAGATTATAAATTAATAGAGTTTCATTTCTTCTCTTTCATTTTTTTCCTATTAACTTGAAGCTAGTAATAACAAGAAAGTACATATTACTTTATTGGAGAAACTAGTAATAACAAGAAAACATACATTGCTTTACTTCCACTAAATTAATTAAAATATCCACCATTTTTTAAACATTGAATTCTCAAGTTAATCTTACCTTTGAATCACCTAAACAAACTATCTCTCTTTTTATATCTATATTGCCAAGTTTATCCTACACTTTGACCTCCTAAAAAAAATTTAAACACTGAATCCATCATCATGCCTAGATCCTTACATTAACACAATCATTAAAAATATGGCAAGTTCATTGAAAGAGACTACATGCTTGAATCTTCTACATTCACATTAAAAAAAAATGTCATAAAATATTTTTTTCCATATATTGACTCAACATATGCTATTTTTAATGTACATAATAAAATTTATAATAATTTTTATATAATTTATTCTTTATTATTATTTGTGAAAATTTGCACCTCAATTTATCGAACTTTAAAATTTTAATTTAAATAATTAATATTTTTATCCAAAAATATTGCAATAACTCCATGATCATATTTTCATATTTACAATAACACACCTATTGAAAAGTGTAACAAGTTCTTTCACCAAAACTACATACTTCAGAGCCTTTAATTCTTCTGAAATATTTTTAAAAAAAAATCATTACAATTAAATATATTATATTTAATCATTTAAATTAATTTAACAACAATTTTTAACAAAAATAGGCATGATTATAAAAAAATTAAATAATTACAATTAAATATATTAAATTTAATTGTTTCAATTAATTTAACAACAAATTTTTAACATAAATATGTGTGATTATTGTATTGTATTTGTTGTAGATTTTATATTTATCATTGAAATGCTTGAAACAAGTTGTGTATGATGCTATTTCTCCCTATTTGAATATTAATGCACATAATAACTTCTCCACATCGGAGCCAAGTTACATTGCAATGGTGATATATGTGCATAGAAGCATAATAATTTAATAGTATACACAATGAAACAAAAACTAGTTGTAATCATAGTGAAAGGATATATAACCATCAATATAGTGTAAAGCACTAAAAATACATATATGTTGTAATGAATTACCAATTAAAATATATAAAGAAATTATATAATGAAATTTTAAGATGTTTCCTTTTTGAACCGAGTCTTATCATTATACTCATTATGATAATATATTAATATTTGATACATATATGTTGTAATGAATTACCAATTAAAATATATAAAGAAATTATATAATGAAATTATATAATGAAATTTTAAGATGTTTCATTTTTGAACCGAGTCTTATCATTATACTCATTATGATAATATATTAATATTTTGTGATATTTCTAATAATTAAGGAATTCATGGATGAGTAGTAGTAAGACATCTTTAAAACCCAATAAAAAATTAGTGTACTATTAAAATTCAACATAAGCTACTAAAAAAGACTACACAATTAATATTTGTGAAAAAATCAATAAAAAAATCAACAAAATTATATTAAAAATATTTTTTTTTTTCCAAAATATGTTGCAAAACTTAGACAATGTTTTAAATGATTATTAAAAAAAAATCACCCAAAAGGAAAAAAAAGTCATTATCACATTGTTTTTAAAAATTGTAACTTCTTAAAATTAAGATATATAAATAATTGCATCAATTGTGTGTAAATAATTTATACAAAACATCTTATTTAGCATAGAATTTTTGAAAACCACAAGCAGCAAATATTTATTTGTAGATCGAAGATGTGTTTTATTGCTAATTACGGAGTCGTGGTGTTACTTGAATCCTGCAAACTGCAACAAAGTTTTTGGGGATGACTTTCCGTCCAACCGTAAATCTAGATACACCAATTATTTCTACAGGTAGACACCCATGAGCCCTCAATCAATTACTACTATCATGGTATCCCTTGTCTCACAACACTCTCCTTGAAAAAGAATGAATGCTTCTCATCTCCCATTCTATCCATTAATAGAACAAAATGATCAAAAAATGGAAGGGGATTGGAAAAAGATCCTCATGCACACAATCCATGTGTCAACATGCCAAATTTTATATTTATATCTTAAGTTTTACTTAAATCAATCATTTTCTTAGTTTATTTCTTGCTTATTTGATTCATTTTTACTTTTTAATAATTTTACTTATGCTTGCTCTATATATATATAACTTTAGTTTATTATTTATTGTTATTATTATTTACTATTATTATGTTACGATATTGTACTTTGTATTTATTATTATTATATTATATTTATTATTTAATGCTTTATTTATTTATATATTACAATATTATTATTGTTGTTATTATTATGGGATATTACATACTCTCCTTCTTAATGAACTTCGTCGTGAAGTTAAGTTTAATCGTTTACTTATTTATTACCTTATTTATTTATTTATTTATTACTTCATGTTTTCCCTACACCATCTATTAATCTAGTGTACTAGTAGGTATCGAAAGTTATGCAATACTAGGGAAATTCCAAGAAATCTCAAGTCCATTCTCCCAACTTTCGGAACCAAGCACAAAGCCTCATCGGTCTATACCATATCCCCAAAGAGAAAAACTCATCGGTCTATTCCATAGCCCCAAATTTCAAACCTCATATTTCCCCAAGGAAGGCATTCGTTCCAAGTACCTAATAATTCTTGTCATCTCGTAAGGCTAATATAACTCCCTCCACACTCACTAAGGTGCACAACCCTAGGCATCAAATTCCTCACACCCCCACTAGACTTTGACATATTGACATCAAATTCCTCACACCCCCTCTATACTTTGATATCCCAATATAATATTAGGCACTCAACCTCCTCAAGATGGTCCTATAGCCCCTCAAGAGCTATACATCAAGATTTATAAAAGATAAAAGAAGCACTGACATATGGAGTATTTATTGAGTCTATCCCTAGCCCATATGGTCTTACATATTCTCCCTTTTAGTTATGGGCTCCCATGAGATAAACAAATAAAATTTCCCTCTAGTCCAATTTACGGCTTTCTTTTAAATCACAACATCTCAACATATAAATTAGTTATAACATTATAGTATCATAGAAAATAATCCACATGGCTACTCTTGTATGTCCTCATGAGAACATAATATCATTCTTAACCACAGCATTCTAGAAAATAAATAAAAGCATGCTCATGCATGTCATAAAATCTACATGCAATTACCACTTGCTTCACATCATGAAATACCATCATAAGTTATAGCATCAACATATTTGCATCAAAAATACATCATGACATCACATAATAAATGGAATCACATATCAAAAAAACATCATACCATAACATCATAAGTATGAGAATCATCTCCATACATATCAAATATAGACCAATACTACACTATAAGTATTCTTGACATGAATCAATTTCATTTTCTTATATAAACAATGAACACCTGATTTTTTTCATCAAACTTCAACTATTTATTAATCTGAGGGATCTTCGTGGAGAAGATTGAGTCCTAGGGTTTTTTACAGACCCTGCAACGGCTCTGGTTCTGGTGCAGTCTGCCACACCAGTGACATCTGTTCCCCCTGTGGCATCGAGATCAGTTTGTCGTCTGCCTTTACTTGATGGCTCTCCCATCGGGGGGGGGTAATATGCCTCCCCCCACAGTAAATCAAGAACCCGTTAACCCTGACTCTGCATAGACTCCATCCTCCGTCACTGCAGAGCACCAGAATGATTCTTCAGCCAAGCAACATGACAAGCCTCAAGAGCCTATGGACAATATGACGTTGCCAAAGGCAACTTCAGCTACCTATTGGCCCATTGTGGCAGAGCGTCCTAAGATAGGCCTGCCAAGCCACCGTATCAATGCCCAAATACAGTACATGAAAGATCATGCACTCATAGGCAAATTTGTCGGCTTTTGGCCTACTGAGAAAGCTTTGCATGGTTAGATAGCCTCCAAATGGAATCCAAAGGGGCATTTCACCCTTCAGTTAGGGCCAAAAGGTTTTTTCAATGCCATTTTTAGCCGTATTGCAGATAGAAATCGAATCTTAGACAGAGGTCCTTATCTTTTCAACTCAACAGGACTTTATCTCAGAGATTGGGTTGAAAGATTTAATCTAGATAAAGAAGATTTTAGCTGGGCACCCATATGGATTAGGATATACTCCCTACCCCTGGAATATTGGGATGAAGAATCGCTAAAGGACATCAGCAATGGATTACGAGAGTTAATAAAGATTGCAGAGGAAATTAAGCTTAGAAGATACATTTCGTATGCCAGAATATGCGTCTACATGCATTGGACCAAGGCCCTCATGAATTCGGTAAGTCTTTATCATGATGACTATGAATGTATACAACCCATTGATTATGAACATTTCGCCTTTCGTTGTAGAAAATTCCATGCTCATGGACATCTCTTTCGAGATTTCCCTTTAAATCTCTCCACCAAACCTAATGTCACCACGGAAATATCTGATGCAGAGGGGTTTACAAAAGTTCCCAACCGCAAAAAACATCATAAGAAACCCCCATCTGCCTCCAAGATCCCCCATCATACCCCCAACATTCCTTCAACCAGTAAAATCTTTGATATCCTTGCGAATAAAATACAGCCTGACAATGATCCTCCCAGAAAACCTGAGATTTCATCAATGCCATCCATCTCAGCTCTCTCTACCGATCCCCCCATACCTCAAAAAACTTCAAAAGCTCCTCAAGAAACTTTAAACCCCATTCCCGGCCTTAGTAAGGAAATAGATCTGGTTATCTTGCAACCTAACAGCATGTATACAGATGGCTCAGCTCCAGAGGGCAGTCATCCCAGCCACATGGAAGAGGAACCTGAAAATATTGATCTGGGAGATCTGGACATCTTCATTCTCAGGCAAGCCTACAAAAAGAAAGAGTATGGAAAAATAACTGCCAGACAGATAGAAGGCTTATAGTTGGTTCTCTTTCTAGCATAGAAACAAAGATCATTGGGCATACAACCAGGCAGTCATTGGGATGGCAAAAAAAATCTTAAAGAAACCAAGAAAAGGGGAAGAAAAACAGATCTGCAAAGAACCATCATTATTGGGGAAATGCTAGTGGAATTTGGAAGATATCCCAAGCTGACCAAGTTTTACCAGCCACTAGTCAATAGTTCTCAATGAAACTCACCTCTTGGAATATACGAGGACTAAATAGTCCTACGAAACACAGAATGATTAAAAACATGATTCAGCAAAAGAGACCTCAAGTCTTTTTCATGCAAGAAACCAAATGCAATAGTAACACCCTCGACTCCATCCTCTCCAGAGCTTGGCTAGGATGCCATTCTGTTGTTGTTGATGCCTCAGGTGCTTCGGGTAGCCTAGCTATCGCATGGGACCCGCAATAAATCTCGCTCACTGACGTACATGCCTCACACAACCTTATTCAGGCCACATTACATCTCATAGTCTCCAACATTCATGGTCACCTCACCAATGTCTACTTCCCTCAAGACCCTTTGCAAAAAATCGTGCTGCTCAACACTATTGAAGCTCTCAACTCAAATAGAACTCATCCACTCTGGATCATGGGTGGGGATTTTAATATGATCACCAAACTAGAAGAAAAGAAAGGAGGACGAGCCATGTTGGAGTTGTAAAGTAGCCACTTCAAGGATTTCATTCAAAGTAACTGGCTAATCGACCTTCCTTTCTCTAATGGCATGCACACATGGAACAATAAGTGTTCTAGATCTCAGCAAATTGCTTCCAAGCTGGATCGCTTTCTTATATCGGACAATGCAATTCACATTGGAGGAGATATTCACTCTTCCATTTTTCCACTTTCAGGCTCTGATCAATGACCCATTTCACTTCAATGGCTGGGACCTGGGGACTCGACCAAACGACCCTTCAGATTTGAAGCCTTTTGTCTCGTACATCCCGATTTCAAAGGTATGGTTACCAATGCTTGGAAAAACTTCACTCCTCCTGCTGACTCCAAAATGTACCAATTCCAGCAACAGCTCAGAAACCTCAAAATACAGATCAAGAAATGGTTTCACGCTATTTTTGGGAATATTTTCCAATAGCAAAAGGCTCTAGAAAAAAACATGTCTGAGCTTCAGCAGCGTATAATCAATGAAGGAATAACTGAGTCTCTAGCAACTCAAGAACAAAACCTTCTCACTCAGCTGGAAGAAAGAAGAAAGCAAGAGGAAATCCTCTGGAAGCAGAAATCCCGAATAAGGTGGTTAAAAGAAGGGGAAAGGAATACCAAATTATTTCATCGCTTAACCATTCAAAGAAGAATTCATAATAGGATCACTCAGCTGCAAAAAAAGCATGGAGAAAGGCTGGAAGAACATGAGGATATAGAAAGAGAGCTCCTCAATCACTTCAAAATTGTTCTTCATGAGACCTAGGAGAGAAAACAACCGGTAATAAGCAAGATCCTACAACACATTCCCAAGATAATTACTAAAGAACATAACCAGATGCTTCTCTACCCTATCACTCTCCAGGAAGTTGAAAAATCGATGGCTCAATTTAAATACGGAAAAGATCCAAGAGCGGACGGCTTTACCTCCAACTTTTTCCATCACTTATGGGATCTTATAAAAAAGGACGTCTGGCAATTAGTAGAGGAATATTGGACTCTGCCCTGGTTGCTCCCATGCCTCAATGCCACATTCATAGCTCTCATTCCTAAAGAGGATCATTCCAATACCCCGAACAAATTCAGGCCCATTTCTCTCTGCAACGTCATCTACAAAGTGATCTCAAAGGTAATTGCCAACAGGCTCAAGACCCTTCTTCCACTGCTCATTTCACCTGAACAAAAAGGTTATGTGGAAGGTCGTCATATTTTAGATGGAATCATTCTCAAGCACGAAATCATTCATTCCCTAAAACACAATAAAAAGGCAGGTATGCTCCCAAAATCGATCTCTCTAAAGCTTTTGATAAGTTAAGCTACAATTATATCAAGCAGATGCTCGCAACCTTTGGCTTCGATCCCACCTGGATCAGATGGGTCATGAATCTCATTTCTTCCTCCGTCTTCTCCATTCTTGTGAACGGCATACCCTCTCGCCCCTTTTCCCCCTCTAGAGGTATCTGCCAAGGAGACCCCCTTTCACCCTTCTTTTTTGTCCTCATGGCAGAAGGGTTCGGTCGTCTTATACAAAATGCACTTCACACTCAGAAACTTCGCGGCATCTCTATTCATGGCTCTTAGGCAACCACCCACCAACATTTTTTTGATGACAACATGCTATTCAGGCATCCATCAATCTAAGAAGCTCTCTCTTTCAAATACCTTCTCGATACCTTTTCGGAGGCCTCTGGTACCTCTATTAATGCTGCTAAATCTCAGATTTGTTTCTTCAATACTCCTTTCATCACTCAAAACAATATTGCTAGAATACTTGGCTTCTCCATTGCCTCTTTACCGGCCAAGTACCTTGGTGCTCCTCTGATTGACTCTGCTATTAAACATGCATCCTGGCAAATGCTTCTCGAAAAAGTCGAAGCTCGGCTTTTCTCCTGGACTTATCGATCCCTCAACATGGCGAGTCGTCTCATTCTTATCAAAGTTGTTTTCCAATCTATGCCCCTCTATTTATTCTCAGTTCTTTCGGAACCAAAATGGGTCCTCAAAAAGATCAAAGACCTGCAATGCAACTTCCTTTGGGGGTCCTCAGGAAAAATCGAAAGTGGACACTGGTCAAATGGATGACTGTTTGCAAGCCAAAAAAGGACGGAGGCTTAGGTCTCTGAGTTCCTTATCATAGTAACGCAGTGATGGGAGCCCGAATATGGTGGCAATGGATGTCAGCGCCCACACGCTGTGGGCTCTACTCTGGACTGCAAAATATGCCAACAACAGACCACCAGAGGATCTCATCAGACTGACAACAGTCGATATAGGCTCCTTGATATGGAATGCTGCCAAGCAACATCGAGTCATGATCCAAGAGCATAGCTTCTAGTAGGTTAGAGATGGGAGCACTGCACACTTCTGGGTTGATTCTTGGCAACAAAGACCCAAGTTAGTAAACATTATAAGGCCTCAGTTACAAATAGACTTGATTGATTATCTAGCCAAAAATGTCAAACAGTACTGGTCTTCATCCACCATCCAAGGTTATCGGTAATGGAAACAAGCAGCTCAAATCTTAGACCATGGGCAGGAGGATACACACAAGGAAATTAATACATAGCTTAATAGCAGGAAGATCATACACTCAGAAAAGAAAGATCTTCTTCGATGGGGACATACTCCTCGTCGCACTTTCACCACCAAAGAAGCTTACATGTTGATGACACTCTCCCGTGACCCAAAAGATTCTGTATGGACTCACATATAGTCCCTAAGAATTTGGCCCAAAGTATCCACCTTTTTATGGCTCCTATGTCATAAAAGAATCCTTACCTGGGACAATCTCATTAAAAAGGGATTCATAGGACCCTCAAGGTGCCCCAACTGCTCAAACCACAATGAAACCATTCAGCATCTTATGGACACTTGTTTCCTAGCAAACAAATTATGGGAAAAAAATAGCTTCAGATGAAAAAGAGAGGGCAGAATCTTAGGGGACATAGTCAGCACCATACGTAATTGGCCATTAGCTCCATACAATAGTAAGTTTTTAAACTCTCTCTGGTCGCTTCTTCTGGGACTTATTTTGTGGACGATCTGGAAGGAAAGGAACAAGTGAATTTTCAAGAATCAATGCACCCCTTTAGATATAATATGGAACAATTTTTGTCGTAACATCCAAGAAACTCTGGCTCTCCATCAATGGCAGGAGGAAGATTTTCCTAATCAAAATTTGGAAAATTCTATCTGGGATAATTGGCAACTCTCGTTACCTTCAAGTCTCTCCAGTAATCGCTCTCCTCCAACTCATCTAGATTCACCCAGCAACTGGGCTCCTCCTTCCGCTGGATTGATAAAGATGAATTTCGATGGGCTTCCAAAGGTAACCCAGGAGATGCAGGATACGGAGGTATTTTCCGGGACCATAATGGCAATCCCCTCTTGATCTTCTATGGTTCAATAGGATGGGACTCAAACAACTTAGCTGAACTAGAAGGTTTATGGCAAGGTTTATGTCTCGCTCAACATCATAACTATTTCCCTATTGAAATAGAAGGAGATTCTCAAATTCTCATCAATGCAGCCAACCAACTTCTTATGGGAGCTCCAGCTTCCAAGGTGGCCAATAATTGGAGGCCAGCGGCGAGATTGGAACTCATAGAAAAATGGCTAAAGCATAATAGAGTGATCTCATTTAAACATGTCAAAAGATATGGTAACAAAGTAGCAGATCTACTGGCAAATAAAGGAGTGGACAGTAATCAAACCTTAACCTCTGGACCCCTCACTATTCTTAATGATAGCTCTCTCATACAGGAATGTACCAATTTGGTGCACAAAGATACAACAATCCCGGATGCGGGTGATCTATAGGGGAGGCCATAAGGCGAGCTTATGGGCTAGCAAGTGGCACAACCACATGGCCACCCACAGGCCTCAGCGGCAGGCATTTAATTGCTCCAACTACTCCCACAAATGCACGTTTACTCTGCTCAATTGTCGATGCCATCTCCAGTCCTTCAAAATGAATTCGCCTAATCGTCTCCCTCCCTCGCCTCTGCCGTTGAGCTGCAATTTCCCCCTCTGGAGTCTCGGAGCCGAGCTCCCAAACGCCTATAGGGCGGCGCTTTAGTCTCCTCTGCTGTATTGAGGTGGTTCCCGACCTGCACTTCTATTAGAGTCTTCTTTGCAATTTGAATTTCATCTCTGTGGACAGTCAGTCCTTGGCTTCTGGTTCCTCGACTCCACTGGTCACTCACCCTGCTGCTATCTCGATTTAAAGCTCTCATCATCCCCACCGTTCCATCATGCCCCGTCTGTGCCATCAATTGCGCTACCGCTGAGGTAGCAGCAGAGGCAGAGCCACTCATCCGTCACCTTCTTCCCACTCTGATACTTCCCCCTCATCTATGGAGCACTATCATGGACAATATCTGGCCACTCGCAGTCGACGTGGTCATGCTTGGAATTTAGGTAGGTCCTGCTCTCCGCCACCACATCCTCCCTCCACTACCTTCTCCTCGACACTACCTCAGCTGGAGACAACCGCCTCTCCGCAACCCACCCACTCTGCTCAATTCCATTATTCATGCACCATGGAGTGTCCACGCATAACTGCAACCATCACCATCTCCTTCAAAGAGGAACCCACTAGTGCGGCTTGCCTTCGACCCAGAAAATTGCAGAAGTCTTCCAACCAAGGAGCTCCATCCGCAGTGGAGAAGAGTGGCCCAGCTTCCAGCAGCAGAAGCAAAGGTATCGACAGCAGCAGCGAAGATTGGATGGGTGGTAAAGACGCCCCTGGCAAAGCTCGTGCCACCATGGAGTCCCGGAACGTTGCAGATGCCAAATACGACAAGCTTGCAGATGAAAATGATGAGTATAGGTGTCTTATAGTGGAAGATACACCTCCCTCTCCAAATGACACCTAAGTACTCAAGTTCTTTCTAAATTCTAGTTTCTGGTTCCAAGTTTTTTGGGCCTTTTTATATGGTTTCTGGTTTTAAGGTCTGTCTGATGACTGCAAACATTTATCTTTTTTCCATGTGCAATGCTAGTATCCCCTTTGTGGGCAGCGATAGAACAACCAAATGGACTGGTTTCCCCTTTGAGGGTAGTCCCTATTTTGTTATTTTGGAGAATTATGCCTTCGGAATAGGCTAGAACTGCAGAGGCCCGAGCCTCCTTGTATTTTATGTTACATTAATAGAAATTAGTCTTATTTAGAAAAAATAAAAACAATGAACACCAACTTTAAAATAAGATTATTCAAAATCCCTCTAGGATCTAGGCTATCTCATCAATACTATTAGTGTCATGTTTTCATAAAGATACCAATTAGTTTTCAATAATCATTTCCATTTCTTTCAACTAGGAAGTTGACCATTTACATCGTAGGTATACTCATTTAAGTACAATGTTAAATTTCAAATGAGCCTCATCATGTTGAGCCTTAATATCCTGTCATGTATTCTTCTTTCTCCAAGGAAATTTTAGTGAAATTCAGTGTTAAGATATTACCGATTATACAATCATTCTTTAAATCATCAATATAAATTTAAAATTTCATGATTAATATACATATTTTGTTTATCCAAATGGCACACATACACTAAGTCATCCTTGTGTAAGTCTTCTCTTATGCTTAATCCACTTACATGAGGCCTTATTGTCCCCTGATGATTTATCCATCACTCACGTAATTTTCATTGTTCATCCTAAAAAATATTTGTTTCTCTCAACAAGTTCCCACTTGATCTCTTTTATCGTAGATTCATTCATCTTCAAGTTGTACTAGGGAAATTTATTCTACTTTAATTTTCACCAGTTAAATCTTCAGTTTATAATTGAAATGCTTGGAAACACTACCACCATTATCATCCACAAAAGGTTTATTATGCCTTAATGTGTTTGGAAATAATTGAACTTTCAATACTAATGGCATACATTAGCAAGTTGTTTTATATGAAGTAACAATAGATCATCGATCCACTCATGAAATAATGAGTGAAATTTAGTCAAGTACACCCTTTATTATTTGATTCCCACTTCTTTTGTAAATTTATGTGTAATCCTTATCAATAATTTCCAACAATATTTCTTCCTATGCTTCATGCTCGATTTTTTCTCATTAGCCTAAATAAGGTATTTCTTTTTCCAAAAGTTAAACAATTGTTATCCTTCAGACATTTTCATATTTTTTTACTTGTCGTTTCTCACCAATTGCAAGTGTTCACAACTCCCTACCTTGACACTTCTAAATTATATAGGTCATCACTTTGAGCCCTCCCAATCATGTTGATCAATCCACTCACCAACTTCAAAGATGGAATTATTATCAAATTGGCCTTGATTTCTGACCTTGAGTCAGCATGGTTTCTTTTCCTCCTCTCTTAAATGCATAAAATTGTTACACTTGGAAATGTTGTTACTATTCCTCTAATCATATAATTTATCTTCCTCCATTTGGTCTTTTTTACTATGGATTCACTTCTTTAATCCAATGTTATCATACTTTTGAGAGACCTTGAAAATTACCTTCTTTATTATTCAACTTAATTAGTTTATCCCTAATGTTTACTTCCTTATACGCATCATCCTTAAATAAACCTTATAGTGATTCTCATCATGTTCTTATATGGAAATAATTATATGATTCCTCAACCATTTTCCACCGAGTTGTTCATTCAAAGAGTACCTTTAGAATATTCTGACTATTCCAAAATCTTCCATCATGTTCTAAAAATGTTCACCCCTTCATATAACTTCTTACTCTTTTTTATGATACTTCCACTCAAACGCGTTAAGTATCTATCCATAACTATTTTTATTCATCTCATCATTCTAAGTTGGTCATTATTCTGAGGGTTAACATTCATTATTATTTATTTATTTATTATAAATTTCTCTTTATTCTTCCCATGAACTTCATAGTGCATGCCCATAACATAATTCAAGTGTCTTCTTGATTTATTAAGACCAGCATAGTATATAAAAATATAATTTGCCTCTGCTTCTTCACCATCATTATTTTTGAAGATTATATTGTGAAACCTGCTTACGTGTCATATCGGGTCCACCACTTTGTCTCTCTTCGTTTACATAGATGGACGTTGGCACGTTGATCGACGTTGGCATACTGACACTATTTATCACCGGAAACGTTTTACACTTGGAAATCTATGTTGTACGTTGTATTGTGTTACTGTATTCCGTTGTCCTCGTGCCGTACAGTGAGTTGTCTGAGGCAATTAATGCAATTTCAAAATGTGTAGGTAAGTAGTATTAATAATTCATTTTATATGGTTTTCATCCATGATAAATATTTGAAAATCTAGACCATTTAATTTTAATAAAATATATTTTATTAATCAAATAATGAATATGGATAGTAAAATAAGATAAATAGTAAATAATAAATATAGATAGTAAGACATATGAAAGTGTAAGGTGAATAGTTTTAATGGTTAATTGTTCAAAAACTTATTTGAGTAATAATTGTTAATAAACTCGCTAATTCAAGTAGCTTATTTGTCTAATTAATTTTGTGTATTAGTCTAATTTTCAGAAATTTTTTAATTGGTCCAAATTTTAAGAAATCTAAACTTATTAATAATAGGCAGCTCAAGTTAATCATGTGAGGACATTTAGGGACTCATTTATATATTGCCTAAATTTTTTAAGCATCTGAAGCTAATCATGTGGGGTATTTTGGGGGACATTTTGGGACTAATTTATTGCCTGCCTAAACTTTTTAAGCAGGATTGTGGTTGCATTATGATGAAAGGTTTATGGAAAAACTGAATTTTTAATAGAGTTTAAAATTTAAATCTTTAAAATGTCTAACTTCTAATAAGGAAAATTCATTTTGCATAAACTTCTAATAAAGAAAAATCATCTTGCATAATATTATTTGTTTATATGATTTTTTTTCATATTATTTCATTATAAATAAAATTAAAGTATGTTCCTTTCACTTATTTATGATTTTTAAAATTTATCATATTTTTAAATATTTATTATTTATTAATAATGATTCGTTTTCTAATATTTTGAAAATACTCTTATATTTAATTTAATATTTTTAAATTCAAAAATAAGTAAAAAATTTTAAAAGTAGTGAAGGTTAGTTCAATTCGTCGATAATAAAGGTGAGTTCCTATCTCTAAGCGATTTTTGGAATTGATTTGGCTTAATTGTTTGTCGATTATTTGATCTAAATAATCATCCGCTTTATCAATAATATTGAGTAGGACCCATAAAGATTGATTCTTCAATTCGTCAATAATAAATTGTTTTAAAGCTAATTAAAAAATAAATTTTCTACTAAATATAAATTTATTTTCAATTTTTAAATGAAACATGAGTGACAATAAGTAAATAATTTTAAAATCAATTTTAGGTGTGGTTTTTGGGGAAAAAATAAAACTATTTTTTAATTATATTATATATTTATTTTGTATTGGTTATTTAAATATTAAGTGTAGGTAATCATTTAGGTGTAAAACGGGTACCCAATATTCATATTTTTAAGTAAATCAACATGGAGATGAAAGTGATTCCTTTGGTTCAATGATCTCCCAAGTGAGTGAACTACATTGGAAGAAAAAAATAAATTGCTATAAAGTAATTCATTTAATATATTTTTAACTATTTAATAATTTTAATGTTATTTTTTTTTTGTTAATGAAATATTAGTGACAATAATTAAAGAATTTTAAAAGAAATTTTAGAGATAATCTTTTTTGAGAAAAAATAAATATTTTTAATTGTATTTATTTATTGGTTTATTTAAATATCAAGTGTAGGTAGTGATTTATATGTAAAACCAATACCCAATCCTCTAAGTAATTTAAACATGGAGATAAAATTAAAATCCACTAAAATAATAATTGTTTCAGTGTGGGTGTATTGAGAATTATGCAAAGAATAGTTTTTAGATGTAAATTTAACTATTCACCTTTCTATGTTACAATAAATTTATTAAAAAATTAAATAAATAAATAAGATATGGTTTAATACCTAGTTTTATTTTATTATTATTTGTTAAAAAATTTAATAAAAATTTCCATATTCCTTTAATAATAACATCTAAATCAAGAAACCCTTATGTGGTGCTTGGAAAAGAGAAAAGGGGGGAGGTGTGTCATCACCATTCCAATGGGATTTGGCAGCACACGTTTTTAAAAACTTATCACTTGTTTTGAAAAGTGCATGGGTCAACATTATGTTCCACCACCCAAAGAGCTAGTCAGTTAATTTCCACAAAGTCTATATGGCAAAGAGGTTGGTTGAAGGTATTGGAAAATTTGGAAGTTTAAATGAAGGTCATAGGAGGCCACTAAGTGGCCTGCCGAGTTTCTCCCTCCCTAACTCTACATTCAATTAGCATAGAGAGGTGAGCACATTGTCTTAGATTTCGACTTGGGGAGAGGAAATTCATTGTTGTGCTCGATAGAGGGCTGAGAGGTAGTCTAATTGGTCAAGTCCTCGTCATTAAAGAACCTTTGCTATTGAATGGGAAAGGGTTTAATTCTCTTGAAACTCTCGAGCTCAAGGTTCAATATGGTTGAGCGAGTGGAAAGGTGATCCTTTTGGGTCGATTTTACTAGTTCAAATATTCCGTCCATGGTTGAGCGGGTGGAAAAGTGATCCTTTTGGGTCGATTTTCCTAGTTCAAATATTCCATAGATGTAGCGGTCAACCATCTCACAGGCCTTTGAACCACATTGGAGAAAAAAAAGAGAAGAAAGAAGTAAAATGTTTTAAAGTTATTTTTTAAAATATTTTACTTTTATATTGTTTAATAAATTTAATGTTATTTTTAATTGTTAAATGAAATGTTAATGGAAATAAGTAAAGAATTTTAAAATCAATTTTAGGGGTAGTTTTTTTTGGAAAAATAAATAAATCATTTTTTAAGTCTACCATTTATTTACTTATTTATCGGTTTATTTAAATATTAAATGTAGGTAGTGACTTATATGTAAAACAAGTACCCAATCTTGCCACCAACCCACATTCCAATAGGATGTTAAAATCCACCCCCTTAAAATCTTATCACTTGTTTTGTAAAGTGCACGGGCCAATGTTATGTTCCACCACACAACGATCTAGTCAGTTAATTTACGCGAATTCTATATGGAAAGGAGTTTGGTAGAAGGTACATGAAAATTTATAAGTTTAAATAAAGGTCATACCAGGGTGCTTTGTAAGCCTACCAAAATGTGCCCTCGATAAATTTGCATTCAATTGACACACAAAGTCCTCGTCATGGTGCATTATCTCTGAGATGGGGTTCCTCAAGATATCTAGAGTTTCTCATTTTATATTAATCATTTTATAGTGGGAAAACGTTAGTCTTCATGAAAGGGAATTTTTCTCCATCCTTGTTTTCATTCATCACATATGCATTTCCATCCTTAACTAGCATATATTTATTCTCTCCTCATGAAAATGGCAACAAAAATCAGAATTGAGCCTTCTGATTATTATTTATTCTTTACCTTTTGAAAGTTTATTTTGTACCATTTTGGTCTCTACTAAAGAATCATCCTTGATTATGAATATTATGAAGAGAATTGAATCATGTTGGATCATTTTGGAAAAAATCGTATTAGTATTTTTTTTTTTTTTAACAAAAAGGATGTTATGATAATAAACTTGACTAGGTAAAATAATCATAGTTTTAGGTCAACATGGATGGTTTCAAGAACATGGTATTCATGATCTATGGTAACGAGCTCGTCAATTACATGTAATGAAGCCTTTAAGATGCTTGTGGATACTCCATTGTCATATGCCAAGAGGTGACCAGTCAATGAATAAATTTTCATATTTGAGAAAATTTATTTCACCAAAAATGTACAAAATGCAATTTTTGTCATTGTGAGGTGCAAAAATTGGTTGTAGAAAATTAAGAAAAGTGTACATAATTGTTGTTGTTGTTGTTGTTGTAAGAGAAAACCTCATTTTTATG
Source organism: Pinus albicaulis (assembly GCA_034641835.2). NCBI lineage: Eukaryota > Viridiplantae > Streptophyta > Pinopsida > Pinales > Pinaceae > Pinus > Pinus albicaulis. The sequence goes on along the minus strand of CM076574.1, from coordinate 756,829,529 downwards.
ATCTATCACATCCGTGCATTGTATGAAAACTATGATAATAGGCTCCACTTGATAATGTGCAAGCACATATGATGACATTTGTAATAATTGTACCCAAGGGTTTTTAAGGTTGCTAGCATCAAGGTTACTAGTTGCTCTACTTGAGGGTTGTGCATAATCATTAATAAAACACCAACAAGTATTGGCTATTCTTAGCAAGGGATTTCAATCATGTATCTTTACAAGAACTTGTAAACATGTACGAATTGTAAAAAATTGGTTTCTCTACTAAATTTTATTTGCTTATCATCTTACTTAAGTTAAAAAATGCAATTTTTATCATTGTTAGGTGCAAAAAATAGTTATGCAAAATTAACAAGGGTGTACATAACCATTTTCGTTGTAACGGAAAACCTCATTTTTACCATCTAACACATCCATGAATTGAATGAAAACTATTAGAGTATACTACACTTGATAATGTGCAAGCACATATGATGGATTTTTTCATAATTAAGAGTTTCTAAGGTCATTATCAAGGTTACTAGTTGTCCTAGTTGAGGGTTGTCCATAATCACTAACAAAACACCAACAAGTATTTTCTATTATGAGCGAGGGATTTCAATAAGATATATTTACAAGAACTTGTAAACATGTATGACTTACATTTGGGATGGTTGAAGAGAGAAATTGGATAAGCACATTTTTAATTTGAGTTTTGATAGATAAATCAAGGGCAACCCAATATTTAAGCATTTATTTACCCCTAAAAACTTCTTTGGCATCCAATTACTTACAGTGGTTGTTCATTTAGGAAGTTCCTTGCTTCTATATACTCTCATTTTGGAAGAACCAAGCCATCTATTGGGATAGTATATTCCCATATCAATTCATTGTTATGATAGGCTTTCCCATTGAAATACCATGGTAATGAGTTCTAATATAACCAACATGATGCAATAACTAAGTGGGAGTTAACTTGTAGCTTTTCATGTAAGGGTAAACACTCATATATTCATTAAAGTTCTTAGTGAGACCCTCTTGAATTAATTTCTTTTGCATACCTAGAGAAACCATGAGATAGGATAGATTAAAATCGCTTGTGCCAAACTTTGGTCACAACTTTACACCTATTATAACTCTCAAGTTACTACAAAAATCACCAGTAAGGTACAATGCCATATCCCTCAAATAATCATGAAAAAATTATGGTGATGTGATGCCTAATCTTGAACAAGTCCTTATGGAACAACATATTTTTACTCCTTTGAAGCAATGGCCATTAGATTGCGAAATTATTTTTTTAGCTGATCCCTACATATGCCAATCAAACATTCTAATGTTGATGTTGATGTTTACCCATGTGCACGGGACATAAAATTATGCCTTTTGACTATAATGATTTCGGAACACTTCTCTTATCCTAATTTCTTTCAAGCATAGAAATAAATTCTAAAAAAATCAAAATATTCTCTTAAATTCTTAAAGTCCAATAGGGCCATTTTTAATCTTAGTAGGCATTAATCACAATCATCATCATCATCATCATCATAATCATATAAATATATCAACTATGCCAAACTATGGAAAAAACTTCACACCTCATATATCTCTAGAGTGACTATAGAAATCACTAGTAAACCATCAATATCCCTCAAATCATTATGAACGAACTACATTAATATGATGCCTACTCTTAGACAAGGGGCCTTGTAACACAACCTAATTTTAATCCTTTGAAGCAATGAGCATTAGATTGTGAAAGTGTTATTTTGGACGATCCCTACAATTTCCAATCTAACATTCTAATTTTGATGTTGATGTTTACATGTAAGCATGGGACAGGGAATTATGCCTTGTGACTATAATGATTTTGAAGCACTTCTCGTATCTTAATTTCTTTCAAGCATAGAAACAAATTCTAAAAAATTCAAAACAATCTCTTAACTTTTGAAGGTTCCAAAAGGCCATTTTCAATCTTAGTAGACATCAATCATTATCATCACCATCATAATCATATAAGTATATCACGTTCTTTGTAGTTTAGGATTCATTATGACTAATGGGAGAACATCCTATATAAATGAATATTACCTCACTCCATTTTGACATTTCATGCAGTCTTGAAGAATTATGACTATTTTTGGCCTAGTTATTTAATAATTCCTAAAGATGTCGATCAAAATAAGAATACGAAACCATTCATATCATAGGTTGAACATCATTTGGTGAGTTCACATTGAGCACACATACTAATGTGTGATTTTTATTAACAAATAGAATCCTATATCTAAACTAAGTTGCGTTTCCAACAATATTAGATTTATTTTAGCTGAAGTAGAATTAATGTCGACATTGAGCGATGCTTGTAGATGTGTTGGGAATGACAGAAAGTCTCGTGTTGAGAGATAAGAATTCACACTTCCTTGATGAGGTGGGATGCTTAGTGAAGTTAGTAACTTAAAAGATGATTAGAAAATTACAAGAAACATCAGAATTTTCATATCACTCATCCAAAGACATCAAGGGAAGATAAATTACAAATAATAAAAGTTGTAGTTGGTGCCAGAGTAGGTGTGGATAGGAAAATCTAGCACACTGAAACCAATAATTGTTTCCACTAATAATGAGGTATATTGATTAATAATTTATAGCAGAGTGAATTAGTGACATGGAGGAGTGAAATATAAAACCAGAATGGCCTAGAAATATACTATAGTGGACTATGAGGGAAGATCTCTCTTTTTTGTCAATTTAGTAGTTGATGATGATGTGTTTGTAACCAGACTAAATAGCCATTTATGGTGGCTGAAGTGGGATGATATGGGAGTTGGATAGTGTTGATTTGTAGACAATAACAAGAGATATGTATGAAGGCCACGAGAGACATGGCTAAAAGTGGTGGAAGTTAGGTGGGCTCTAAGTGGAGAGTTTAGGGTTTATGGGAAGTGGGGTGAACACTAGGAAAATATATCAAATAGTTAGAGTAGGGGGTTTTAGGGAGGAATGGTTATAAGTAGATGGTTTAGGGCTTATGGAAGGTGGGGTGAACAATAGGAAAACATAACACATACGTAAAGGAGTGAGTGAACGTAGGGACGAAGTTGAGGGGATGTAGTTGCGAGAAGAAAAGTGGTAAAATAGTTAAACTAATGTGTAAATATGAATGGAATATGTGATAGTTGGGATTGGGATAAGGTAGAAAGATGGGTTGAAAGAATATGTGTAGTGTTGTAGGACAATAAAAATATCATGAAGAGTTAAGAGCATGCTACATCATGTGATATATGAATTATTCCTTATTGATGTAAATTCAAGCTAGTGAAGGTTAAGTTAAGAGTGAAACATGCCATGTTAGCAATTGATACAAGGAATAGATGTTAAAAGCCCAAAAAAAATATTTGAAAATTTGTTCCAATAAACAAAAATCTTTTGTGTTTAGAGAATGTATATAGTTATGAGAGTAAAATAGAAAATGGCAGTTGATCATAGTTAATAGAATCAACAACTACGCTAAATATCTTGATAAATACTAAGGGGTGGAAACGTGAAGGTGGGTTACACTTTCATGAGAAACTCGCCAAGAAATTTCACTCGCACACATGTTCGGCTAAACTTTCTAAAATTTTGACTGAAATTTTAAAAATAGTTTGGACAAACTTTTTTTGTTTTTTGCAGAACATGTTCCGCCATTTATGTTGACAACGTCTCTAACCAGATTTTTTGTCGAAGGCAGTAAAATCAGAGATAAAATTTCAACCAAACTGTTAAGAAAAGTTCAGCCGAATTATTAAAAAAAAATTGGCCAAACTTTGTTTAAAATTTTGGCCTAAATTTTTCTTATCAATATAGCGACCTGCAGACCGCAAAAATATTCATTGCCATTTTATTTTTACTGCAACCTTATCATTTCAGAGCAGGTTGGAGAGTCGGTTGGAGAGCAGGTATAGGTAAGTGATTATGTTCAGTTTTTTAGTTTGATTATTTAGTTTTTTTTTAGTTAAATTCTTCATGTTGATTTTGTGTACTGTGTTTTTTTAATGTTTTTGCAGGAATTATGAGTCGTCCTCAACTCTTTCGCTTCATTTGTTCCAGGTTACCATATAAATTTTTGTTTATAACATTCTTATTAAATTTTCCTTTTAAGTTATTAAATTCATAGATTTCTCTTTTTCCTTTATTAATCTATGTTTCAAAAAGAATAAGAATATAAATAAATGAACTTGCTAGCCTTTTTTCCGTGAAATCTAGTGACAATTTGGTACAACCCTCACCAATAACTTCCTCTGTGGGAAAATTTCTCACGGTCCATCTAGCTTCTTTAAAATAAAAATAAATGTGAATTGCATGATCACGAAGCACATCATGTATTTTAACCGTCTCAATCCTTCCCACAACATATTTTCTTAACACCTCAATCAAATAACGATCACTTAGGTGGTTGATAAAACTGCGTTCACTGTCAGCCAAATAATTCTCTCCGCTACCTTTGACCATACCTAATACTGCACTCCCCCCCACTTTCCTAGCAACGTCTTCCATCTTAGGTGGAACATTCTTCTTACGTGAATAAGTGTTGTGTGATATGATTTCAGAGTAGAGAACCGTTGTTACAGGTCGTTCATCTTCATGTCCTTCTTTCCTTTAGGTAATTTTCTACAGACCTGAAATATTAACAATTCAAAATGAAATGAGGCCTACCTATCCCAAACCCACTCGCGAAGGACCGATAATAACTGACGTACAATAACAAGTCAAACGTATGCATTTCACTTTTCAGTGAGATCATACACAAACTTTTCAGGCACTTGGGACAAGATTTAATAGACAATTTTCCAACCTTTATTTATTTTGTATTCGTTTTCTTCACGACCTACCAGGCTTTGACCGAGTAGACTGTTTGTAAATTTTCCTTATAGATTATGGTTCATGACTATAAATTATGCATCATGACTGTGTTATGCATCATGACTATTGTTTGAATCTGCATCATGACTGTGCTATGCATCATGATTGTGTTTGAATCTACTTGTCAGACAAATATTTGTTATTGGCTATAATAACATATTTCATGTGTCATGTCTTTATAAGAAAATTTTAATATTCAAGAAAAGAAAGACTGAATTATGCATCATGATTGTGTTATGCATCATGACTGTGTTATAATTTTCTTGTCACACAAATATTTGTTATTTGTTATAATAACATATTTCATGTGTCATGCCTTTATAAGAAAATTTTAATATTTAAGAAAAGAAATACTCAACAGAAAATGACATCTTTATTTCCATCGCTGATTTTGGAATCATCTGAAATGTGTGACGAGAGAGGTTAGATTCCTTGAATTGAAAATGTTAACAAATCTCCTTAATTTAATATTTATTTTTATAACATATTTCCTACCAATATATATGACACATTAAAATATATTTTAATAAATATATATATTAATTATATATAGAAGTTAATATACAATATATATTGTAATTCTATACATATAATATTTATTAATTTAAAAATATATATTTTTATAATTAATTTAATATAATGTCATCCCAAATTATAAATAAAATATTTTAATATATTTTAAATAAAATAAATATATACAAACTTTATATTTATTTATGATTAAATACTTATAATTTGAAATTTTTATTTTAGTAATAAATTGTTTCATTTTTTCTTATAAGAAAGTGCATAATTCATATCATAATTAATATATATTCCATATATCTTATGTTAAAAATAGTAATAACCAGTGTAGATTCATCTTAGCCCCGGATCTATCAAGTGCCAAGAGGGATCAAATCTCTCAAGGTGCAAACTTATTTTTTGAGTGAAAAACTTGAGGAAAGATTTGCACCTCGAGAGATTTGATCCCTCTCAACACTTGATAGATCCAGGGTTAAGATGGATCTAGGATGGATTCATTATGCATCATGACAATCCATAAATTATCCTTAGATATTATGCATCATGATTGTAAATTATGCATCATGACTGTAAATTGGGATAGAACTTGTAGCCTAAGGAAGCATAACAACTCCCATTACCTTATGTTGTTGCCCACGTCAGAGAATATTTCCTAAAAATTATCATTAACTTGAAATGTAACATTATTTTACTCAATTTCAGTTCTTTTAAGGTTTATTCCTAACAGAGTTAGTATTTCCACGAAGCAATCAATTTTCTAGTTTTGCATTCTAATATTTAGCGGGGATTTAAATCCATCACCACTAGAAACACAATATGTTGATTGAACAACAATTATCTTTCCTGTACAAATAGAAAAAAATTTACAGTAAAATTTTTTGTTACAAATATATAATTGACTACAGTATTGTCTGTTTGTATAATAGATGTTTCTCTACAATTTTGTCTTTCTGTATTACATTAAATTATCTTTTTGTATAAATAATTCACTACAATATGGTCTTTTGTACAAGTAGATATTCCAATGTTACATTTTTTGGATAATAATTTGTGTTCATTTATGCACTGAATAATCCCCTATTTAGGAAAATAAAGCACACATATATATACTTATATTTGAATTGGTCCTTTCATGCATAAAAAAAATATTATGTAGGGAAGTGACAATATAAATACTAGCTCTTATTAGCACCATACACTTTCCATAAAAAATCTAACATAAATTTGAACTTTAATGGAAAATAAATGTGCTTAATTTCCTATGATAATAAATTCCATCGAGTGTTCTTAGGACTCCATATCTTACAACCCATGGATGACTTGCAACAATATCAATTTCACAATCTCAAATTCCATGCAATCATTAGGAATGTATGATTATCATTATTCAATAAAAATTTTGGTGCCTATCACAATGGTGGGTAACATATGACTCTTTCTTAGGGACAAGTGCTCCATGTGGGATTGCTTGAGAATCCTAGAATCTCATCATGAAATGAGATGATTCCAACTTAATTTCATTACAGTCCAATTTAACCACCTCAAAATTGTATCTAAATGATGGCATTTTCCCTTATTATTCATCATCACGAGGAAAAAATAAACATCAAATAAATTGGATACATGTAGGTTGTGGCCTCTTTCAATGCTAGAACGCAATCCAATTCTAGAACTTGCTAGTAAACAAAATGCTACCTCAAAACCCAATATGGTCTAAAATGAAGATCAGTTTACCACACAAGAACTCTATATATTCATTTGAAATATGCTTTAAAAATCCTCAATAATCTAATCCAAAACTTTTTGATTAGCTTCCTCAGCATTGAAACCACAATATTCAAAAATACTTTGGGGCTGCACTTGTTGCAGATTTGTGACAATTCTTTACTTCAAGATATCCCTCGTCTTCTTGGTTTTTATGTCACTATTTTGTTTGGATAGAAAGCATCAGAATATGGTAATGGATTTACAATTTACAAGTACTCTATGTATTCATTTGAAATATATCTTTATCCTCAATAATATAATCCAAAATTACTTTTCTATTACACTGTCATATACCTCCAAAATTACTTTTCGATTACATGTCATACACCTCACAGGGGTCCACTATCGCCTCAAGAACCATAATAACGCATCCTGAGATATTTTTCCTACTTCCATGAAGGCATAGTCAACACAAATTATTTTATGCATCCAGTATATGCTAGAAGTGGAACACAATGAACATCATTTAATTAATAATAACACATCATGTACTACCATGACTAGATGCCTTGATGTATGAATTAAATATTGATCTCACTATGATGTAGTTAGGCTAGGATGTGTTGTTACTCATTTTCATTGGCAATAAAAATATTATAAAACTTTTAGCTAAATGTAAGGATGGTCGTAGTGTTTTTGGAAACCATGTATGTCATTCTTCCCAAAAACTAAGGAAAATTTGCAATAAATGAATTTAATAAATTTTATTGAAATTGTTTTTTTCGGGGATAAAAAATCCCACTAAACATCGTTGAAAAATGGACATTATGCATAGATGTTTCTTGTTATCCCAATCCAGGGAAAGAAATGATTACATATGTGCTATGCAATATTGCGATGAACAAAGTCCTCCAAAGGAAAATGAATATACCTAGAATAAAAACAAACAATGAAGCATAGTATATTGCATTAATAGAAGTCTTGGGAACAAATAGGGAGTATGGATCCAATGGAATTGTAGTTTTCACCAATTCTGAACTTATGTGCAACCAAATGAAAGGTGTGTACCAAGTTAAGAAGGAGAGGCTAAAACAAATACATAGAAAGGTAAATAATTGTTGAGATTGCAACAAGATGATGAGCTTAGTGGAAAGAAGTCGGCTTCACTAAGTGGGCCTGCAGGCTACTTTTGGTGCAAGTCTATTTTTAGACTATGTCTATTTTTAGACATGTCGATCATATTCTATGAGTTGCAGGATGCTATTTGTGGACGGTTGGTCAAGTTGGAAAAATAGATGGACTTCTATTTTTAGACATATTGGGCAGAATCTATTTTTAGATTGCCAGTCTAAAAATAGATATGTCGAATATTATTAGCTCTTAATAATATTTGGACTATAAACATTATCTTATTCTCTTGGAGCACTTCAGTTAAGTTCAAAGATGTGGCACAGGAGCTAACAGAAGGAATTACGTTATTCCTGAGGGTTAATTGGAGCTATTGCATGGATACTTTAGTTAGAACTCATGTGACAAAGTTTGGTGGAGTTATTGAGGTAGTTGATGGAGTTGTGTTCAGTTTAACTGAGTTAAACATAGTTGAGCTAGTTGTCTCTAGTCTAACTGATTGATACACTAGTGAGAGTGGTGTGAATTAATTATCAATTAATTCACTAATTATTAGCTCATTAATCAACTAAAGAATACATCAGTTAACTATAGTGCATGGACAGTTTCAGTGGAGACCAGTGAAGAGGTAGGTGAAAGAGCAGTGTGACTATCAGTTGTGACTATAGTGTTGCATGATTTGCAACAACCAGTGATTGGAGATGCCAATGAGGATTGCGTGAGCAAGGCTGGACCAATTTAAGTTCATTCAGAGCCATTCTTCAGCAGGGATTGCGCAGTAGAGGCAGGCTATCAGGTGGCAAAGATTGGAGCATGTGATTTGCTAGATTGGGCCTGATTAGTGTGTAACAATTGGAGATTGTACTGAGAGCTTTGTGAGAAGCTTTGTATAATGATTGTTACATGATTTCTATGACATATAATATACAGATATTTGGGGGTTTTCAGCTTTAAGCTTTCCCATAAAATACTATGTTCATATGTGTGATTGTTTATGGTTTTAATGTGCGCATGCGATTGTTTTTATTTCCGCAATTAATGATCAATGGTAGAAGAGATTCTGTATTGTGCATGAAGTTAAAATAGTGTGTGATCAGGAGAATCTCGGTGTATAACATATTAGTTATCAAATTTCTACAATAATAGTGTTAGACAATTTCAATCATTTAATATAAGACATTGTGCAAATGTTAATAAGATGTCTAGTGATCTATTGTATGGGGCAATTCCAATTCAATATTCTTGTGTCAAATATGAATTAGTGTTAATAATATGCTCTCCATCAAAATTTATTGATGTACATTGTAAGATATATTTGATATGTATGTGTTTTTTAGTTAAAAATGTGTCATTTATAATGACCATGTGTTTTTTTCAATTATATATCCAGGGTGCCCCGACTATGTAAGCACACTTAGTGAACTTCCTGTTCTAGAAAATTTTTTATTTAGTTTTCAAAATGTGGATGACTTCAAAAAAAATTTGTTTAAATAGTCAAGTGAGTTTTACGCATCAATTTTTTCTTCAAGTTTTGTGTTTTACATTTGTGTTCAAGTTGTGCTCCAACATTTGTGTAAATTACATCAATTTTTTGAATTCTTTTGAAATATTTTTAAATAGTAATTTTAAAAATAGTTGTAAATGCATGAGGTAATTTTTTAAACATCATGTATCTATGTATCTATAGATATCCATATATGTCATGGATGATCATTTTCCACGTGATTCTTAGAGGCTTTAAACATCATGTGTATCTATGTATCTGTAGATATCCATATATATCATGGATGATCATTTTCCATGTGATTCTTTGAGGCAAACATCAATAGAGTCCCGTAAATCTACGAGAGAGGGGGATCATGGATCAGGGAATTTACATTGTGTTCATGGTATTTATATTAAATGTGCAAGTTTTTAAATGATGTTTGAATATAATCTTATGCGCATACATACATTTATACATATGAAATTTTTTTTATCAATTAAGTGAGTTAAATTAATTTTTAATACATTTCATTTTTTAGGAGTTAGGAGAAAATGAGTATCAACTCAATCAATGGGGGGCCATGGTTCACGCAATCGTGGTATATATATGTGTGTGTGTGTGTGTGTACTTTTAAATGATAAATAGTTAGAATCATATGTATATATGTACGTATGTACATGTAAATATATTTGAATTGATTAGAAATTTTTTTTTTTTATGAAGCTTTGCTTTCGTCACGTGAGTGTGGTGGTGGTGGTACACATTCCCGTGGTGGGCAATCAATGGGTGGTCATGCTGGTTCTCAACCATCTGGGTAGGCATGATGGTGCTCAGCCATCTCAAGGTGGCCACTAATCTGAATCTTATTATCATGATTATTATTTTGTTAAATTATTTATATAAATTTATTTTTATGTTAAAAAACAAATTTGTACATTTGTTCACGTGTTTTTTATTTATACATAATTTTATATATTTATGCAAAGGGTGAAAATGTTTCTCGAAAAAGAGATAAGAAACATTTTGTAATTCAAGAAGAAGGTTGTATGCCAACCACAACTTATCCATCTGAAATTCCTGATATTTACCTTGGAAAACAAACATCCAAAAATGCACATTACAAAAGTGTGAAATTCTTTATTGAAAATTGAGGAAAGATCTTGGGAGTTTGAAGCGACCTACAGAGAGTTGGGAAATCTTAGAAGTAGTTACACACTCTCAAAGCATACTTGTATATGTTTACAAAAAACTTGGGCCAACCACCAATACCTTTGTAGAAGTGATGAGGAAAAGGAAGAAAGTAGTAATGGGTCCCAATACATGAGCCGGTGTTAAAAACATGGTTACAAAAAATATGGAAATATCTATGTTTAATTTAAAAGAAGGGCTGAAAAGAAAGATGCTAAAGGTGAAATATTTCAAAAACCCTAATATATCCCACCATTTGTATAATAGGTACCTTGTAGCCTATGGAAAACTATCATGGAATGAAGAGGTTCCTATTTATTTTGTAAAATTATTTTATGCAGAATTCCTTTTGGGAATCAAACCCAATTATAATGACCTTCCTTCCAACTTTGTTGGTCTTGGGAAAGGTCGATTATGTGCCCATAAGGGTGTTAAGCGTGATACTAAGTTGCCTCACCCTAAGCCACATTTGGTAATTCGACCTCCTCGTGTGGAAAATTTGCGGTCAAATATAGGTCCCACTTCTCAAATTAGTCGAGAAGCAAGGGATGCCATCATAGAAAATTTTCAAACTAGACTTGGTGGAATTGATATTGGTCTGAATCAATAAAGAGCATGAGATAATGCACATGCTAATTTTTTATATAATACATATGAGGAGATATACAACATGAATATTGAAGAGCTTAGAACATATGCACATGATATATATATATATATATATATATATATATATATATATATATGTTTTTGTGTATTATTCTAACATAAATGTATTAGATGTTTACCATTTTCAGTTTACACGCATGTTGAATGAAAATTTTGATAATATCACGGTCCAAGGTTCAGGTTCTGGAAATCGAGATGATGTTTTGGGAAATGTTAGTATTTTTCAAGATTTCATGATGTTTATGTACAATTATTATTCTATTATTAGATCAACCTATCATGAGGTGTATATTTATAAAAGAAATAATTATGTGTACACATGTATATAATTAAATGTTAACAGATTCTGCTTGCATTCGGTGTTTTCGAAATGGAGTTGCCATCTTCTTCCATGTTAGGAGATGTGTCAGATGTGTTAAATAATCCACTATCACAAGTATCCAATTTTTCACTTATGTTTCAAGTTATAAATTGAAGTGTAAGTTTCATTATAAAATGAGATAGATCTTGAGTTATTTTACAGTTTTAATTTATTTATTTTTAATTTTAGGTTTGTGGAGATGATTTACGTTCTCCAAGCTATTTAGCAATGGATTCGATGATGGAGATAGGAACATCCAAACAAAATAAGTTGTCTAACATTTTTTTAAATAAATTTCATCAGTTTATGCATTTTCATTTGCAAAATTTTAAAATATATATATATATATATATACTTGTAGATGTATATTTTATAGTTTATCCAGGAGGATGCATCGATGCAGGACCAACACGGGACAATGGAGGGGGAATTACACGAGGTATTGCATGATTGTTTTTTTCATTTTGTTTTTTTATGAACTTCTACATTCTCATTCAATTTTAAAACATTAAATTTTAATTTTCACACACACACACACACATATATATGCAATTATGTCCAACACAGGACAATGGATGGGGAACTACATGAGGTATTGCATGAAATTTCATTTTTTCTTTTTCTTTTTTCTTTTTTTCTTTTTTTCTTTTTTTATGAATTTTTTTTTTTTTTTGAAGTTCTACACTCTCATTCAATTTTATTACATACAAAAATTTCATATATATGCGTTTTACATGTTCCCGTTCTTCAAATGAGAGCACAAGGAGGCTATTGGAAAATACATTTTAGCCAAATTCTCTATATTGATGCACAACATTTTATTTTATCTATTTTTTTTAGTGTACATGTTATATTTACTTTGCTATAACTTAGATGCATGTAACATTTTACTTTCAATAGTATTTTCATATCTAGTACACGTGTTATATTTACTTTTATGTTTTTTTTAGCTTGTTGTTTTGTCCCTTGTTATTTAAAATGAACCTAGATTGAAATTTTAAATTACCAAACACACATGTGGTACATTATGCATTTGAACATGTGAATGTTATAATTAGGTGTAGATATATATTAGAGGTTATATTTAGGTACATTTTTCATGATCATGTTTCATTCAAAACAATCATAGATGGTTTTACATATTTAAGTTCATGAATATGTACCAATGATTGAAATACATTTTCATTTAGTTGTTACATTTTGCATGTGATCACATGTTGTTATAATGTTAAATTAGATGATAAGATTATTTTTGTTTAACTCGATGTTTTGTCAAGTTTGTTATTTAAAATGAATCTAGATTGAAATTGCAAATCACAAAACACGTGGTAAATTATGCATTTGAAAATGTGAATGTTATAATTAGGCGTAGATGTCTATTAATGGTGATATTTAGGTACATTTTTTATGATCATGTGTCATTAAAAATAATCATAGATGGTTTTACATATTTAAGTTCATGAATATGTAACAATGATTGACGTACATTTGCATAATTTAGTTGTTACATTTTGCATGTGATCACATGTTGTTATAATGTTAACTGCTAGATAATAATATTATGTTTCGTTTAACTTGTTGTTTTTTCAAGTTTTTTTATTTAAATGAATCTAGATTGAAATTGAAAATTACAAAAAAACCATGTGGTACATTATGCATTTAAACGTTAATGTAATAATTAGGTGTAGATGTCTATTAATGGTGATATTTAGACCTTACATTTTTCAGTATCATGTGTCATTTAAAACAATCATAGATGGTTTTACATATTTAAGTTCATGGTTTTATATATTCATGAAGTACATTTGCATAATTTCATTGCTACATTTTGTATGTGATCACATGTTGTTATAATCTTAACTTAAATCATAAGATTACGTTTTTTTTAACGTGTTGTTTTGTCACTTGTTATTTAAAATGAATCTAGATTGAAATTGCAAATTACAAAACAGACACGTGTGTGATACATTATGCATTTGAACATGGATGTTGTAATTAGGTGTAGATGTCTATTAAAGATGATAGTTAACTTTTAATATAAAGTTTCAAATGAACATGCATAAACATAATTTATAAAATTGCATTATAAAATATGACCATGTACAATTTGCATGATGTGAATGTGGTTTGATATTTTTAAAGGTTAAATACATATTTAAGTTCATGAATACGTAGCAACGAAAGTAAATTTTCATTTAATTCGTACATTTTGCTTTTGAAATCATTCTTACAATGTTAATATACAATATGTATAGATTCCTAAAAACAATCATAACATTTTAGGTACATAGATATGTCTAAAACAATCATAAAATTTTAAAACTGCATTAAAAAATATGGTGTACAATATTTTGCATTAATGTACATAGAAATGCTACTATGGATATGAGTTGATATAATTAACTTTTAATATATAGTAAAACATGAAATTACAAGATGGCAAGGTTATAGCATGTTGTGAATGTCTGAGAAGGGCACACCATGAATTTGGCGGTGATGAATGTTATGGGGATACCATGGGCGTATGCCAATAGCTAGGCGAACTCAAAGAAAGGGATGAGGTGCCCCATTCCCACCGATGGGAAGATAGCTATGTGAGGATTTCTCACATCCATTCTTCATTTGTTACTCAAATACTTTTCCCTTATTCACATCTTAGAGTGCAGAGAGTGTAGTTATTTATATCGATGGGGGTCGTGTAGTTTCTGCTCACTTGTCGCTAACCATTAAAAGAGGCTTTCTTGGGATAAAAATATGCCACGATCCACACCATTAAACCACAACCTACTATGAAAATCTAGACCACATCTGACATATGCATCAATCAAACTCCATGATGATTCAATGGCCTCACAATTATTATATAACAAGCTAACAAATTTTCCCATGGAAATTTCAAGAGTATTTTTTAAAAATCTTGCATATAATTTTTAGAAATATAGGTTACATCTATCAATATTCAAGATTTTGGATGCCCTAGACTTTCTTCGTCCTCCTATCCAAATTGTAACCTTAGTAAACAACACCTATTCGTTAAAAACACCACTGTGAAAACTAGTGTGCACATGGAGAAGAAAAATGGATTTGATAAGTAATATTCACCTACTAAATTCTACATTATGGCCTTGTCTAATTATTATATATTTTTTAAGTTTTTGGTTGGAATTTCCCAAAAGAAAAAGAAAGAGATAAATTTTGATATTTTTGTTGTTTAAAATTGGTTTTCAGTTGTATATGTGGATTTAGTACCTTGAAGAATCTTCAAGACATTCAAACTGTGTGTGGATAATTCACCACTTAATCATATGATTCCAAGAAATCTCTACATAATTCTAAACAAATTCAATCTTAAAATATTTCCAAAACACTTGAAACCTATAACAAATAAGCTACTATCTCTATTATTAGTCTTAACATATATATATAATTTATTGTTAAAATAATAATTAATTAATGATATAAAATATTATTTTTAGTCTATAGAATAACCAATATATCTTTGGGTTTATTAAATATATATACTTTATCCCTATAATATATAACTTTATTTATTAAACAATACAAATAATGATTTATAATTTACATTTAAAAAATTAATAAAAAAATATATTAAAAAAGTAATAAAAAATAATATTTAATAATAATTTGTTATTTTCACTCATATATATATATATATTATAATAACAACCATCCATTATACACCCATGGATAATTTCATCAAACCAATATCATATACTTACAACTATTCAAACTAAATTGATAAATTATTTTCATCAACCAACATCTCCTTAAGATGTTATTGATTGTGATAAATCGTATTCTCATTCCATAAGTTGATATGAATTTTATTATTAATCAACACCATTTAGATACCTATTTTTAGTTTTCTCTCATTCTCATATTGAAAATAAATATACTTAGAAAATATTTCAACAACTGTTGAATTTATGCGGCACACTATTGTAAGTTGCAGTTAAAAATCCATGTGCATCGAACAAGGCTCTCTTCTCGTCCCCAATAACGTTGTCAAAATTTAAGAAAAGGGCCTAGCCTCTATCCAACCCTAAATGGTGCAAACTTTAAGTCCACCACATAGGCTAATAAATATCTTTGGTGAGTATATATCATATATTATTATGATGTATTTATAAACATTAAAAAATGTGTATAATACTAGAAATTGCATCAAGAAGTGAAAATTAACACCAAAATCTCAACAAGTTACATAAACATAGGGTAAAAAATTAAAATGTTAGTTTTTGCCAAATCCATATCATGATGGGACCTTCAGACCCACAATACCTTTTTTTCCGGGCACCTGACAATACTGTTATGAAACGAGCTTCAAAAATAGCAGAAAGAGATATCAACGCCTTAGAATTCAGCCACTTCGAGGGGGAAGCCTCCTTTACATTACATAAATGAAAAATTCCTAGATGATACAAATGAAAAAACCTCCTTTCTATATATAGGATTCCATGGGGTCACAATGTAATCCTAGTCGACCTAACAATAATAATGTAAGGGCACAACAATAACAATATTGGGGTTACAAGGGTACAACAATAACAATAAGGGGGCTAAACTAATAACAATAAGGGACTACACTACTAATATAGGAACCTAACATGCCCCTCTCCTTCAAAAAAATGTTTTCCTCAACGTTTGAGTAGCTCTGGATGCTTCAGTGTAAAATTCTCATCCTCCCATGTATACTCCTCAGTGGGTAAGTTCTTCCACTTGATGGGATACTCTGAAATTGATCTATTTTGTAGTTGTAGAGTTCTTATTTCCGTGACTGCTTCAGGTTCCAATATGATTTTTCCTTCCTCATCAACTTCTGTCAATATTGTTTGAACTAGAATGTTGTCACCTATAACCTTCTTTAAGCATGAAACATGGAAAACTGGATGCACTCGAGAAGAAGCAGGAAGCTTGAATTTGTATGCCATAGTACCAATCTTTTGCAACACCTTGTAAGGACCATAATAATTTGGCGATAATTTATTATCCTAATTATATTGTTTGAAGGATATCTTTTTGTATGGTTGTAGCCATAAGAATACCCAGTCTCCTTCATCAAAACTTCTCTCGTTGTGATGTTGATATGCCGGTTGTTTCATTTGATTTTGTTCCAAATTTAGGTTATCCTTTAAGAGTTGGAGAACTTTTTGTTGATGCTCAATGTGATCTTCCACTGCTTGAACCTTAGAATTTTATCTTAAATATGATGTGATGTATGGTGGATGGTATCCATAAAGTGCCATAAATGGGGTCATTTTTGCTGCAGTATGGAAGGAAGTGTTATACCACCATTCATCCAGAGGTAACCACTTGACCCATTGTGTTTGTTTATCAGATAGAGAACAATACATTTATCCTTCCAAAAATTTGTTCACTACCTCAGTTTTCCCATCAGATTGAGAATAATAAGATGGGCTATGAGCTAGTTAAGTACCCAAAAAAGAAAATAATTTCGTCCAAAAATTTCTAGTAAAAATGGGATCTCTGTAACTTACAATAATCTTTGGGTTTCCATGTGGATTTTTAATTGTTTCCATAAATTCAGTATCAACTATACTTGATTTAAATGGATGAGATAATGCACAGAAGTGTTCATACTTGGTAATTCTATCAACTACCACCATGATGACACTCTTTCCTTCAGAATTTGGTAAACCTATGATAAAATCCATTGAAATCTCCTCCCAGCATTTACTTGGAATGGATAAAGGTTGTAGAGGACCCGAGGTCTTAATTATCTCAACTTTATTTTGCTCGCAAACCAAACATTCCACCACAAAATTTTGACTATCATATTTAAGGCCATCCCAAAAAAATTATTTCTTCACCCTCTTGTAAGTTTTTAAAAATCCCAAGTGTCCTCCCAGGGGAGAAATGTGCAATTAAAAAGAATATTTTTTTTTAGTTTTGAATTATTACAAAGATATAAGCAATCTTTGTACCATAAAGAATCATTTTTCCAACTAAATGTATCATATGTACTAGGATCTTGTTGCAACTTTTGAATGAGTGTCCACACTTCTTCGTCCTTCTTCCATTCATCCCTTGCTTCGGTTATCCAATTTGGTTGGATAATAGAAATGGCCCAAAGGAATTCTTCCACCTCTTCATCCTTTCTTAAGAGTGCATCTGCAAAAACATTTAGCTTCCCTTTTTTGTAGATGATTTCAAAGTCATAACCCAATATCTTTGTGACCCATTTTTGTTGCTCTTCTGAATATAGTATTTTTTCCAAAAAGTATTTAAGGCTATCATGATCAGTTTTTACCTTGAAGTGTCTTCCCATTAGGTAAGGTCACAAATTATTTAGTGCATATATTATTTCCAACATTTCTTTCTCATTAATAGCTTTCTGTAAATACTTTCCTTTGATTAGATGACTTTCAAAATCAATGGGTCCTCCTTCTTACATTAAAATAGCACCAATTCCATTTCCTGAGGCATCACATTCCACAATAAAGGTTTTTGTGAAGTCTGGCGTAGCTAAGACTGGTGTTAGGCACACTGCCTCTTTAAGATGTTCAAAGGCCTTAGTTGCTTCAGGAGTCCATGAAAAATGCATCTTTCTTCAATAATGTTGTTAGAGGTGTTGTTATTCTCCCATAATTCTTAACAAACTTGTGATAATACCCTGTTAACTTGAGAAATCCTGGAAACTGCTTTATGGTTGTGGGGAATTTCCATTCCTTAATGGCTTTAATTTTGTTAGGGTCTACCTTAACACCCTCGTGAGATACAATATGACCCATATATTCCACCTCTTGTACTCCAAAGAAACATTTGGATGTTTTTGCATATAATTGTTTCTCCTACAATAGTTTGAGCACCATGTCAACATGTTGAACATTATCCTTCCAAGACCTGTTGTAGATTAGTATATCATCAAAAAATACTAACAAAAATTTTCTAAGGAAGGGTTTGAAAATGGAATTCATCAACCCTTGAAATGTAGAAGGTGTATTGGTGAGGCCAAAAGGCATGACCAAAAACTCGTAATGACCCTCATGAGTTCAAAATGTTGTTTTCATAATATCTTCAGTCTTCATTCTAATTTGATGATATCCTGAACGAAGATAAAACTTGGTAAACAAATTTCTCCATGTAATTCATCCAATAATTCATCAATCACATGAATGGGAAATTTATCTTTAATAGTGATCTTATTGAGCTCCCTCTAATCTGGACACATGCACCATGATCCATCCTTCTTGTGAACCAATACCCTTGGATTAGAGAAAGAAATTTGACTCAGTTGAATTATACCAGCCTCTAACATTTATGCAATCATACGTTCAATTTTGCTCTTTTGGACATAAGGATATCTGTAATTCTTGATGTTTGGAGGAACATTTCCTGGAATCAAATGAATAGAAATATCATGATCACGAATAGGTGGAAGACCTTTGGGAGTTTCAAACACCTTGGAATGATTATTCAAGACTTTTTAGGGATCTGGAGAAATAGATGATTTTGATGTTGGAACTTCTAGTGAGAATAATTGTGAAATTATGCCTCGTTGTTATTTCTTCAGAAACTTTGTCATGACATTAGAGCTTATTATCTTTCTCAGCTTCCCTATGATACCCCGTAATTACACTTCTTTTCCTTCCCAAAAAAAATTCAAGAAAATTTCTTGAAAATTAAAAGCTACCGTCCCCAAATATTGTAACCATTGTACTCCTAGTAAAACATCAAGACCTCCCATTCAAATGGAAAGCATTGGATTATTCAATACATATCCCCCCATGGCTTTCTTGATATTATGGAATTTTGCAGAGAAATTTATAGTTCCTCCATTTGCAACCATCACTTGACATTCTAGTGTTTGGTATAGGAAGCAATTCAATTCTGGCTACCTTAAAATGAATAAAATTATGGGTACTACCCAAGTCAATCAACACTATTACCTTTTTCTTCTTGATATGTCCTTCTATCTTGAGAGTTTGAGGAGCGTTATTTCCTACCAATGCATTATAGGATATGGTAGAACTCATTTCTTCTTTCTCTAGGGTTGGTTCCTGATGTTTATCCTCTCAGTTCTGAAGTTTCCTATTCATTTTCTTCTTCCTCTTCACAATCTATGTAAAATAATTCTTCTTAGCACAGTTGTGACCTTTAGTGTATTTGCTATCACAACTATAGCAAAGCCCTTTTTCTCTTTTTTCTTCCAATTATTGTGGTGTCAACCTTGTAGGTTGTGGAAGTCTAGGAGTAGCAACACTTCCATATTTATAGATGTGAGTGGTAGGCTTCCTTGTCGCCATAATTTTACATTCATTTTTTTTTTCCAACCTAAATGCCTTCTCGAATGAATCAGGTTCCCAAAGGAGAAACTCATGTTGGATTTTATCCTTTAAAGTCCCCATGAAGACATCAAT
Source organism: Pinus albicaulis (assembly GCA_034641835.2). NCBI lineage: Eukaryota > Viridiplantae > Streptophyta > Pinopsida > Pinales > Pinaceae > Pinus > Pinus albicaulis. The sequence goes on along the minus strand of CM076574.1, from coordinate 756,809,176 downwards.
CTTGTGTTCCTCTAAAAAATCAACTACCCTTATATTAAATTTTTGGAAGTCCTCAATGTGCTCCATCACTGAACCCTTTTGTGTTGCTCTTTGTATCATCATAATGTGCTATCATTTCCTCTTTAAAAATTGTCTAAGTGATAAATTTTTATAGGATCAAAGTCATCAATACCATATAAATTTATTTTGTTCTAAATGTAAATTTGCAAGGCGTACCTTTTGTGTGTTTTGCACATTACTGAGATCAAAATATTGCTCCATCTGTAGTATCCATGTTACGAGATCCTTGTCATCAAACATCCTCACGTTGATATTTGGAATATGGTGGGTCTTAAATCTAACATTATAGTTTACGAAAGAACGCTTAACATTTATTTTGTTCTCATCATGAGTTTCATCTACTATATTTTATCCATTATGGATCATTTCTTGTATCAACTTTGTCAAACCTTCCTTCAAACATTCCATGTCTTCTTTTAGATCATTCTTCATGCCTTCCATGTTGTATTTTAATTTTTATACCATGTCTTCCATGCCATTATTCAAACCATCCATCCTAGCTTCCACACCTTTCTTCAATTCATCCATTTTAGCTTCCACGCCTTTCTTCAAAACTTCCATTTCATTTTTTGTTGCTCTTTGCGAGAGCGAAATTTGGTGCACTTGCTCTTGTAATTTTGATATATCATGTTGCACTTCTTCCTCTTCATGAGTCATAGTAGAGTATTTTGAGGGATCAATGGGTGTTGAATTATTTTTAGGGGGACTTTTAAAACCCAATACTGATATATATGCTTCAATATGCCCTTGGAATCATTTCAAACTTATTTTTCAAACAAGACTTATGCAATTTGAAAAAAAAATACACACCTTTTTCTTTCTTTTAAGGAGTCAATATTGAAACTGAATTATCTCTGTGATTTTGGATCTTCAATATTTGAAATTCGGTCCTATATTAGCCCTCTGAATCTTATTTCGAATGCCATGGGTTTGACCTGATTTGGATTCTTCAAGTCAAATTTATGCCCAATCTCCCACAATGACCTAATTATGGACTGGTTCAGTAGATAAAACTTATATGGCGTGCCACATGTCACAGTTTCATCCTTCAGCTCTAACTGATACAAAGGAAACTACCATCTGTGTAATTTCAGCCACTTTTTACAGAATTCAAATCTGATGCTCATAGAGAGAGTTATGACAATTTTCCCAAGGTCACCTCTTTTAGATGAAATTCGAGAGTCGACAAAAACCCTAACTTCCATAGATCATATCTCTGAAAATATTGCGAACCAAGATCTGAAATTTTACACGAAGTGCCTCAGGATTTCTTCGAAATGGGTTTTGCTTTTAGTGTCAATGCCCTCATATAAAAACGATTGTAGAAAAAATTCCATGATGACCTGTTTGAAGCAGTGAAACCCTATAATCCAAAGCTCTAGTATGAAATGTTATGAAACCGGCTCCAAAACTAGAAGAAAAGAGATATCAATGCCTTAGAAATCAACCACTTCGAGGGGGAAACCTTGTTTACATTACATAAATGAATAATTCTTGGATGATGCAAATGAGAAAACATCCTTTCTATATATAAGAGTGCATGGGGTAACAATATAATCCTAGCCGACCTAACAATAATAATGTAAGGGAACAATAATAACAATATGGGGGTTACAAGGGTACAACAATAAGGGACTACACTAGTAATATAGGGACCAATCAAACTCGCAACTCCCTTTATTTTTTATCTCCTACCCTGGTTCCAATGAGCATTGGAAACCACACTAGTGGATGTTTTTCAATGTAGCACATGGTGGACATTCCAAGGTTATCTCATCATGATAACCATTTGGTAGCTAGCTAAAAATGGTTTTTCATGACTCCAGTTCTATTTCTAGTGGACTGCTTGGCACAATTTTTGGAAAAGGAGGTACCTAACTTAACTTGGGTGATTTTTAAGTTCCTCTTTTTAACTTTGGAAAACTTGAAGTTTGGGAAATGTTTATTTTGTATTTTTGAAATATTTAACCTGTTGATTAGTTCGCATGTGATAATTGACTATATTATTGAACAAAAAAGATGAATTTGGAATTCTTATTTGTTGAGGAAAATTAGTTCTTAATGGAATACGAGTTGATTGCATGAGTTTTGGTTTATTTATGGAGAGATCAAGCCCCTTATTGCAATGGTTTAGTGGATGTCTAAGCCATATTTATTGTTGCTATTTTATTATCTAGAAATTTTGCAGCAATTTTCCTCACTTTAACCACCTAATAATAGTTAGATTTTTCATGAATGGGCCACCTACTTTGGGAATTTTGAGAGCTTAGAGAACGTTGAATGACATTATCTTCGAGAGTGTTTTAAGTGAGCAGCCATTGTCATCATCCTTCCTTTCTCTCATTACTGCCCACACCTATATTCAATGCATAGATGATACTATTGCAGTTAATATTGTATTTTATGTCCATGATGTAAACAATATTTTGACTAATATAGTGATGGAGTTTGACTATACAATTTCTTTACAACTCGAAAAATTCGATGGATAAATAGTGTTGTGTTATTGCAGTAGCTTGAGTGATAGTTAATATCTTTTTTTTCAAGAAGAAAACACTGGTATATATAATGTTCCAGTTTCAATTCGTTTTCTTATAACCCTTACAAAAACTCGCTTGAGTAAAAACTCTTCTAGGTAATCCATTCCTTCCTAACAGTTATTTCAATCCATGTCCTAAAACAAAACTTTGGTTTACATCCTAAGTTGCCATATTTCCCAGTAGATATGCTGCTACAGTCCCAAAAAAATTACAGTCACTAGCAATGGTTTTGCAGTGTAGTTATAGCATCGAAAATATGGTCACTCAACTGCCTCCCAAGAACCTCCCACAGAATCGTTCCAAAATCAAACTTTAAACAAAGTGAAAAAACTCCGCAAACAAAAACAAAAATATTGCCAAACCACAGGTGTCAATAACAGATATCATATAACTTTTGATAAACCAGACCAGTGAAGAACTCAATAGGGTTGTGAGCAGCATTGTTATGACAATTGGACCCAGCCTGTGGTACCTACCCCATCTGAAGTCGATAAATATTAAAACATCTGACGAAAATCACCAACCAGTCCCTTTTTATAGAACCTAAATTCACCAACCAGTCCCTTTTTAGAGAGCCTATCTACTTGGGAATTATTTTCTCGGAAAATATGATTGAAATGTATAATGGAAAAGGATTTCCTTAAACTATCAATGTGTTCCAACCATGTAATGGGGTGTCTCAGAGACAGCTTGTTGCCTCTATTTAGGTGGTCAATGACCACCTTCGAGTCGCCAAACACCCATAATTCATCAATGCAGAGTTGAGATGCGAACCATAGTAAACCCCATAGAGCTAATATTTCTGCTCTCATGTTTGTCCCTATTATGCCATGCCAGTATATCTTGTAGTGACAGTGTGGTGAGAGAATCAACTACTCCCCACACCCACAACTAGACAGTTGTGATGCCCCGTCAAAAAATCCAACAGGGTAGATAATCTCAACTGGTCTCATCCTCTTGGAGAGATCCCTCGAAGGTTTCTGTATGACTCTAAGTCTTTCCTAGTTTTGTAATATGTTAGTAGTAGTCCCCATAGGGCAGCTCCTCACCTCATTGAAAATCCATTTGTTTCTATCACACCAAATAGCCCATTGGAATAGTGTTGGGATATTTCTGTAACTAGAGCTTTTCAAATTCCACCATGTAATAAAATCTCTTGTATTCTCTATATAAGGAACATGCACCTTTAAAAATTCACAAATCAGCTTCAAAAGATATCTAGCATATTTACACTGATAAAAGAGGTGTTTGTTATCCTCATCCTCCCCCGAAAAAAGTCTCCATATTCCCATACCAACCATCCCTCTCCACTTTAGATTTTCCCAGGTTAATTTCTTGTTCATCATTACCAGCCATAAAAATAGTCTCATTTTGAGAGGAGTCGAATTGTCTCAAACACCCTTGAAATCTTCCTGATCAGGAGTCTGGAAGTAGTGCTTGGACAGTTTATTATAAATTTCTTCCACCAACAGCATACCATCCTTCTTCAGTCCATTCCAATCCACTCTGTCCCCATCATTGTTCGAGAATAAACCTTTGCTCCTTAGATCCTCAGTATAGATATCCCATTCTCCCTTAAATTGATTGGGCAATTGTAGATCATCCCACGTCAACCAGATAGGTATTCCATTTTCAAACTTCTTTATGATCTCCCTCATGTAAAAATAACCCATGCGATTTATAAAGCTCAAAAGCTGATAACTGCATCTACCTATCTCAGCATCGCCACAAATTCATGGTATTCCGATCAGTATCCTCCCCCCTTTACCAAATTTCCACCTCAGAAAGTAATAGAAAATGGGCCAGCAGTTCTTAAAACCATTCCAAATGACCGAACCCCCTTTTTTATAATTCCACCCCACCATATATAAATGCTCCAGATATTCCAACTCCAGATACTTGTACTTAGTAATTTCATTCTAGATCCCATTTGATTTCATTCCCCTCCACAATGATTTCATAAGGAGGGCCCTTCCAAATATTTCCAAGTCTTTTAGACCCCACCCTCCATAAGACCTGGGTCTCATAATAAGGTCCCATCTCGCCAGGTGAAGTTTACCTCTGTCCTCCTTTCCATTCCATATCAAATTCATAATAACCTTTATGATATTGTGCAATACCTTTTTTGGAATGGCATAGATGTGAGCCCAATAAACCATAATATTCTATAAAACTACTTGAACCAATATGAATCTACCCCCACGACACAACCACTTTGAAGTCCATCCCCTGATTTTCTTCTCTACCTTCTCGACCATCCAGACCTAGTCCTTAATCTTATAATTTTTGGGCTTCATTTGAAAACCCGAGTATTTGAAACCCTTACTTAAAGAGGCAGTGCTAAAATTGAACATGCCAGCAATGTCTTTGGCAATTAAACTCCCCTCCTCGTCATGGTATATGCATGATTTCCCAATGTTGGCCTCCATACCCGATGCCTTATCAAATTTGGAAAAAATCTCGTGGAAAACCCGCCAAACAGTTCTTGTGAGCATCCCGAAAAGCATAACATCGTCCACAAAAAAATTGTGACTGATATCCCTGCAATGTGATAAATTAATCCCCTTGATTCGACCATTCTCACTACACTACTAATTTTTAAACTCAAAGAATCCATTACCAGTATAAAAATTAAAGGGGATAGTGCACAACACTATTTTAATCCTCGCCCTGGCTTGAAAATTTTCGAGGCCATGCCATTTATTATAACCCCCATAGACATATCAGTTACACAACCCATAATCCAGTTAACTGATGCCCTGTCAAGTCCGATCTTCTACAGAACCATCCTCAGAAACCTCCAATTGACTCTTTCGTATGCCTTATTGAGATCAATTTTCATAACCATGGCCTGCAACTTTTTATTGTGGATAGAATGTATGACTTCCTGTGTATTAGCCACCGCATCATGGATGCTCTTGTGCTTTAAAAACAGGGATTGTTCAGGAGAAATGTGTCTTGATAACACGCCTTTAAACCATTCCACTATCGTCTTCGATACAATCTTATACAATGTATTGCATAGTGATATCGGTCTATAATCATTGAAAGACATAGCACGATCCTTCTTAAGAATCAGAACCAGGAATGTGGAGTTAAGGGCTCCTCGCACCTTCCCATATTTCCTAGCCTCCTCAGCCATCTCCGTAATATAGTCAATAAAGAGTTCAGAAAAATGTATGAAGAAATCTGGGGTCCAACCATCTCGCCCCGGACTCTTGTCCACCGAGAAAGAGTTCAGTACCACTGATATCTCCTTGTTTCTAATCGGTTTGTAGAATTCTGACCGGTCCATGTCATCAAACATCATAGGATACTCTTCTAAAGCCCATAACTAATCCCCATAGTCTCCGGGCTCGCCTACATCAAACAGTGTTTTGAAATGTCTGACAGCCCCCTCCCGAAATGTCTTCCGAGGAGGAAAAAGATGTGCCTTCCTCATCAATCTGCCATATTATCTTACCTTATTCTAAGACCATCATGACCTATCGAATGAAAAACAAATGAAAAAATAAGAAACTTCTTAATAAGTAATAAAGAAATGACAAATTCAGTCCATGGCGTACACCAGAGTGCAACGAGGTCCTTGGTAGAAAGACCGTGGGCTGTAAAAGATGAGATGAGGGCGCTGTGTTTGGAAGCCGAAGACGGAATGTTGTTGTTTGCGGTGGTTAAACTCACAGTCAAGGAGTCTCGCCTTCCCAAAAGTACCATCCAATTGGGCCTCCGAGCTGCCAAATTGTAACCACCAATAATGAGCAATGTTATTTATTTCCAATTCCTCCAACAAAATATAATATATTGTATTTACGAATAGTTAAATAAATGGTGAATAGAAGGGGGGAATTAATACTTGGACGACTGAATCGCGAGAAACAATGGCAAGAATGTCGACACATGACACGACACCACCGTGGGGTGCCTCAACTTGAGTTTTGATGGTGTCCATTACGTCGAATCCTCTCACAGAATTAACATTTGGGCCTGCAGTCGTTTCTCCGTTGAACGTTGAGTTATCATCCAACAATATCAAGCCATCACAGCCCTACAATAAACAGAAACCAAAATTAAACATCACGGATTAAAAAAAAGGATGGAGTTGACTTATTGATTTAAGGGTCAAATTTGGAAATATTCATGATCCGTTTGATGAAATTATGGGTTTGATTTCTTACATTAACGAAGAAATCGTGGAAGTGAAAGCAGAGCAAGGAACCGCCGTCCATTTCTCATTGCTGACGGCTTTGGTCACCGTAAATTTCACTATCGTAAGTACCTTAGGGCACACTTTGTCCTAAAATGTTGAGGTCATCTGCCCTTGCGCAGCGTCATTAATAATTCTTATACACAACACACAAAAAACAGTGCATACAAAAATGTTCATGACTAGAAAAATTAATTGCTAACTAGGAAAGAAAAAATCAATGAGAATGGAATGGAAGGGAGATGAATTGAATAGAATTGAATGCGCAATGACGGTGTGTGAGAGAGATGAATTCAAATTTAGCACCTCTATAGCCCTAGACACTTCTTGAGCCGTCGGGCAGTTGACATAAGCGTAGCTGAGGGAGCGTCGCGTGATCATGTCCTTGCAGAGTCGAATGGATTGTACGTTGGCTACCTTCTTGAAAACTTCGTAGAGCTATGCTTCAAAGACATTAGGTTCGAGGTCCTGCACGTACAGTGAAGTCGGTGACTGAAACTGAGTTCCCTGAACGGCGATGTTGTTGTCAACAAAAATCAATTTGTTTTGTTGGAGACATTGCTATTGCTCAAAGAAGAAGCGAAGATGGCCAGGGTGTCAGCGGGCTTCTACGGCTGCGGTGTGGGGGGTGGGGTTGCCTGGAATTGAACCTGCTACATTTCGGGGGCTTTGAGAACAAAGCAGCGGAGAAAAAAAGAAGTGGCAGGGACTACTGCGGCTGCGGTGTGGGGGTGCCTGGAATTGAACCTGCTACATTTCATGGGCTTTGAGAGTAGACCAGCGGCGACAACAACATGCTTTAGTTCGAAGTATAGGTGATTTTACAAGATGGTTAGAAAGTATATTTTGTAATTTATTTTGGGTAGTACATTTGAATGCTATATGAAATTTTGACTAGTTACGATAAAATTAGAAGGATAGAAATAGATGTTTCTATGAGTGAGCCCTGTTTTATATATATTTATATATTCAAATGTCATAATTCTTGTTAAGTAATATATTCAAAAGGGGTTAGATTTAATGGTGGAAAAGGAAAAAGAAAAATTATCATTGGAAAAGGTTCAATTTTTATATGGGATTAACTTGGAGCTATGGGGAACTTTGAGGTAGTGGTCAAACTACTCGTTGCACTGAGAGATATTATATTAAATGATATCTTTGATTGTGCATACATAAGTGGATCAAATCCCACCTGTGTGTCCTATTTTTAAAAAAGTGGTAGGAAACATAATTGGATCAATGTCCAACCCCTTGTCCTCCTTTAAAAAAATCTCATTGTTTAGATCGAGTGGTTGGGATAATAAACTATTATCCCCTCCACTCAGTTTCAATTCCCATGAGGCACATGTTTGACCCCTTGTGATAAGGCTTAAGGAGTAGGTTCCCCACCCTCTATCCACTTCGTTTAAATTCCCATGAGCCACATGTTTAGCTCCTTTTGATAAGGCTTAAGGAGTATGTTCCCTTCCCATGAGGAAAATGTTTGGCCCCTTGCGATAAGGCTTAAGGAGTAGGTTCTCCACCCTCTATGGAGTCTTGACTCATGCTAAATTATAATTTCCTAGTATATTTGGGTTACAGGTTGTTGTATATATGGCTCACACATCCTCTATGGAGTCTCAACTCTTTCTAAGTCGTTATTTCTTGGTGTATCAAGTCTTGTTGTATATATGGCTCACACATCCTCTATGGAGTCTCAACTCTTTCTAAGTCGTTATTTCTTGGTGTATCAAGTCTTGCTAATTCATAAGTTCCTGTTGTATATATGGCTCACACATCCTCTATGGAGTCTCAACTCTCTCTAAGTCGTTATTTCTTTGTGTATCAAGTCTTGCTAATTCATAAGTTCCTGGTATATCTGGATTGTGGATTATTGTATATACCACTAGGTTTTATCCTAAGCCTCACCCATATTACTCCAATGAATTACTGACTCACCATGGGTAAAAGTAAAAAATCAAAAATAAATTATTAAATTTATAATACTTTGGTCATTAATTGATAGTGAAAATTTTACTTATTATTATCTATGAATACATATTGACTCATCATCAATAATACTTTGGTCATTAATTGATAGTGAAAATTTTACTTATTATTATCTATGAATACATATTGACTCATCATCATTATTTAAGGTAAACTGTATCCACTAAAATGATATATTAATTTCCCTTAAATTAGTACACTTTCACTCGGTCAAATGGTTATGGTTCTTGGACCATTAACTTAATTTTTTAGCTCTTATTTGGTTAAAATAAATGTTAATAATTACTCCCAAACCAAATAGTGGTTTCATCCTAGATAGTCTAAAGTCATATCTTGTACTACCGTCATTAAATTTATAATGGTACTACCCTAAGTTTTCATTTAATATTTGCCACCATTCAAGCTAGTACAACAATGGGGTCATGTTCTTTAAGTAGCTTCTAGTTTTAATCCCATACATGAAACAAAAAAAACTACCTCAAGTTATAGCTTAACCTTTTACCTAAGGGCAATAAATGTTATATTTTATTTATTGAATTATTTCAAAGGTTCCAAACCTATCATAACTCAATTTAATATTAGTCAGAATACAACCATCATTGCCTACTCTCCATGAATTCTCAATAGCTAGGAAAACCATCATTTACTACTCTTCATCATTCATAAGGGAACACAACCATCATTGGCTACTCTCCATGAATGCTCGGTAGTTAGGACAACCATCATTTACTACTCTTCATCATTCATAAGGGAGCACAACCATCATTGGCTACTCTCCATGAATGCTTGGTAGCTAGGAAAACCATCATTTACTACTCTTCATCATTCATAAGGGAGCAAAAATTATATGCTTTTTAATAACACTTAAACTTGAATCCTATGCATAAAACAAGACATTATCCTAATGACAATTTAAACTTTGTAAGCCATATATATTAAATAACTAGTAAAAATCAATAGACATCAAAACATTTATCTCATCATACATGTCACATTTGTAACATTAAAAAAATTAAATAACTTTTATTATTATTATTTTTATCTCGAGGAACCCAACAACCCTTAACACCTAGCTACCAGTCCTCTCCTTAAACCGGTCACAACAGGGGGATTTGAACCTTAGATTTCATTTTCCATTATTTCATCATCAATTGAGCTACCCCCTAATAACTTTTATTATTATTAATATACACAAGAAATATTATAAGAGTTAAACGTATATACATTTTTTAAAAACTTATAACAAAATTCTTAACTATGGAGATTCACCCTCACTTTACCATGGGCATTTTTAACTTGTAAATAGACTTTGTTATAATACCATGGACCAATACTATGAATTGTTAATACCATTATGTCCAAAAACCATAATTCATGTATATATGATTTTTTTTTAAGTAATAATTTTATTAAAACAAAAAAAAATACATTATTACTTTTAAAATAATTTTCAATCTTTATTATGTGATCACTATCAAAAATATTTTAGAA